>CM070040.1:76220875-76237516 GCA_036250615.1 Ptychadena robeensis
AGAATGTCTCTTACATTGGTGGTCAGTGGGAAGAATGTCTCTTACATTGGTGATCAGTGAAAAGATTGCTCCTTACAATGGTGGTCTTGAAGGAGAATGTTCCTTACATTGATAGTCAGTGGAAAGAATGTTCCCTACATTGATGGTCAGTGAGAAGATTGCTCCTTTCATTGGTGGTCGTGGAGAAGAATGTTCCTTATGTTGGTGGACAGAGTGATCCTTACATTGGTGGTCAGTAATCTTCATTGGGGGTCAGTGGGAAGAATATCCCTTACAATGGTGGTCATTGAGAAGAATGTTCCTGGTGCTTTATAAAAAGTGCACCCCTTACATTAGTAGTCAGTAGGAAGAACATCACTTACATTGGTGGTCAGTGGGAGGAATGTCCCTTACATTGGTGGTCATGGAGAAGAATGTTCCTTAGATTGGTGGTAAGTGGGAAGAACATCTACCTACATTGATGATCAATAAGAAGAATGGCCCTTACAATGGTGGTCAGCAGGAAAAATGCTTATACTGGAGATCAGTAGAAGGTATGTGCTTCTGGTTGTACGCCATATGTTGGCGCCATCAGTTGGTGATTCAGTGGTCATTCAGCTCATGGACAGCCCTGGAACCTCTGGAGGAACGTTGGTCTAAAGAACAAATTAAAACACCGCCATTATGATAATGTCACCAAGTCCTCGGAATTGATCTTTCATACGATTGAGTTCAATAGACGGTTAAAATATTAGCCAACCAGCTTCCTTTGGGTCAGATGAAATCCTAATTTCCCAGAGTTATGTCCCTTTAATAAAAAAACAACCAGCCAAGTTTTAATCCTGAACTTATGATAGCATTCCCATTTATATCTACAAAGGGATGATCCATCTACGGTACGGAGAGATTTTCTGTATTACACAAATCACAGAGACACGGAGATTCATCCAATACCCACCTGGCAGTAAATTGGTAAACTCCGTCTTGAGTTACTACCCTCTCCTTACCCCTCCTGCCCGTCCCTGCTTGTTTGTATCTCATTGTATTCCAGGAGTAATCAAACTTCAGCCTAAGTGGAGTATAAATCTTCCCATCTCATAAGCTGCACAGCAAGATCATGTAAATGCAAATGAGGCCTTGAATCCAAGCTGTCGCAGGAGGAGGAGGAATGGCTGGGTCCCTATCAGCCCCGCGTCTCACTCCGGAAAGCACAAGATGCTGAAAGCCAAAGGCTTTGACCCCCTAATCCAGATCGTTTTTCCTTTTTGACCGACATCGCAGGTGACACTTCTCATCCCACCTGCCTGGTTCTTCAGTCTTCTGGTTCTCTGGCCCAGTATAGTCTGGGGATAACATCATACAAATAGACCCAGTCATCTTTCATTCCATCTATGATATCTCAGACTAGTACAGCATTAGGTGAGGGCACATCTGTAATATTTCTCCATTCTGATTGGTCAGCAAAAATGAACTCTGGGTATGTGGTACTCACTTAAAAGCACAAGATGCTGCAAGCCAATGGCTTTGACCCTCTGATGTTAGATTGCTGGCACCATCTTGGAGCTGCTGCCCAAAGCAACCAACATCTTTAATCTTCCAAAGCAGAACTCCTTTAACTAAAATAAGTAATTTTGTGTGTGGCTGCTCTGCCCTTAATTCTCTTAGGTGTCCACCACCATAAACCAGATCATTCTTCATTTCTCACCAACATAGCAGGTGACGCTTCTCATCCCACCTGCCTGGTTCATCAGTCTTCTGGTTCTATCCCCTCAGTCTGAGGATAACATTATACAAATGGACCCAGCCATCTTTTATTCCGTCTCAGACTGGTACAACATCAGTTGAGGGCACATCTGGAATATGTTTCCAATCTGACTGCCTTAAAACTATGAACTTTGGGTAACATGGTCCTCACTTACAATGAAGGGTTATACTATAATGGTGTCCTGTAAACGGCAAAGGTATATGCAAACCAACTTCGTCATTTAAAGAGGAAACCCACCAGGTTTGGGCAAGTGGAGCTGAGATTATTGGGGTGGTGGATTATTGAGGAAACCCAAGAAATTCTTATAGCTCTGTATGAAATATTTACTGGCCAAGTAACAGAAGATAGTGTCTCAAATCTGTGCAATGCAAACACGACCCTCAACAGGAAACTGTAGTTTTAAGGGGGGGGGGGGGGGCGATAATGTTTCTATCTAGAAAAGGGGGCCCTGCAGGGAACCACCTCTGCAAGGTAACATATTCATGTGGGAGGGACCCGGAGAGAGGACGTTGGTCCACATAAATGGTCAATGTTGTAGGTGAGTACTATGGGGCAACAGATATTGGGTAGTATATTAAACACCACACCTTGATCAATGGTGTAGGGTAGTGCACTACTGGGCAACAGATATTGGGTAGTATATTGACGCTATCTACAGTGTAGGGTCTATTAATGTCCAACCATTAAGCACCAACTCTAGCAAAGTGGTATGGTTAGGAGAAAGTCCCCAATATATTGACTTGTAGCTTATGGTGGGGGGGGGGGGCAGGTTCACTTTAATCTCCATGGGGAGTCAAACAGATGTCATCCCTTACAAGCATCTAGAAAAGGGGGGACCTGCAGGGAAAGTTTGGGAACCACCTCTGCAAGGTAATATAATCATGATAGACGGACCCGGGGAGAGAGCACATTGGTCCACATAAATGGTCAATGGTGTAGGTGAGTGCACTACGGGGCAACAGATTTTGGGTAGTATATTGAACACCACACCATGGTGAATGGTGTAGGGTAGTGCACTATGGGGCAACAGATATTGGGTAGTATATTGAACACCACACCATGGTGAATGGTGTAGGGTAGTGCACTATGGGGCAACAGATATTGGGTAGTATATTGATGCTCCCTACAGTGTAGGGTCTATGAATATCCAAGCATCAAGCACCATTTCTAGCAAAGTGGCACGGTGAGGAGAACATCTTCAGCATTGTGTAAGTCCCCAATACATTGACTTGTAGCTTATGGCAGGGAGGGGGGCAGGTTCACTTTAATGTCCATGGGGAGTCAAACAGATGTCATCTCTTACAAGCAACCATATCACAAAAGGTTTAACATGATCCGAACTCTTCTATACCACCTAATTACATCCACATTGTTACTCAACTTGTTCCTCACTTTCATGTCTGAGGGATCTGCCAGGTTTCAGCAGCTCAGTAACTTTTTGAAAAGGTGAAGATCTCAGTTGACACAATGAGATGAAAAAGTGGCAACTTAATGGAAAGACAAACCCGCTCCACGTTTTAAACATCTGGGAGGTGATCACACGCTACACCCTGGGAATGGAAAGAAATCCCTCAACAATTAAAGGAACAGAGAAAGAATACTCTGTACCGGCATTTAAATGCGATAAGGAGAAAAAAATTGATAAATCTCCAAAGCAAACGAACATGGTAACAAGGGAAGACAATGATGAGGTTTCTTTTCTTATTTAAGTCTTCAAATGAACTGCCTTTGTTTGCCGGGGTTGCTGTCTGTAGGATTAAGGGAGATCAGTTAGTTGGCTGTGTTTGCTGATCATCTCCATGGTGAGGTCTTCAGGGGATTGGCATTGTCCCACAGCCATACGGGATAGACGGAGATGTGCCCTCGCCTACGTCATTTCTTTCATGTCGATGGTTTGCAAGCTTCAGTGGCCAAATTGATGGAGATTTGCGGGGCTGCGGATCCGAGGATGAATTAATAATGGATTGGATAAGTTTAATGAGTGAACCTCCAAAGAATTTCCCATGTCAACCTTTGATGTTGCTCACCATTGAGTGAGACTCGCTCTAAATGAGTGTGACTTTGGAAATCTGTATGCGGCAATCCCTAGACTCCATTCTGCTTATGGTCTGATGAGTCCTTCTGGCCTGATTCATAATTCATAGAATGTATTCCGATCTTATAGAAAATGCAGAGTCCAGCTGGTCCATAGGCGATGAAAAACAAATACCATAACGTAGTAATATCATTTACACTAGGGTAGGTGATATGCTTAACCCCTCCTAGCGTTCAACAATGGTGAGGTGCAGGCGATCGCAGCAGCTGCGCAAATCAATGACGTCGACGACATGGGCTTGGAAACCGACATGCCTCCATTTACATCATACCTGTCAAGCCTCCCGTTTTGGCCAGGAAAGTGACGTTTTTATGCGCATTTCCTGGCCAAATCCCGATTTTAAGAAATCCCAGATTTTTCCCGGGATCTTGAAATCGAGCTGATCTAGCAGGGAGGGGGCGTAACCCTCCCTGCTAATGTCCCGCCCCGCACATTATCAGCACAAGTGGGTGGGACATTAGCAGGGAGAGTAACGCCCTCTCCCTGCCAAAAGGCCGGCGGTTGATGGAAGTGACGTCACTTCCTGTACGCCCCCCGGTTCTGCGATTGCCGAAACTTGACACGTGTGATTTACATGGAGGTTGCAATTGTAGCATTTAATAGTTTGGGAAAGCTATTTTTATCAGGATACATTGATCCTGCTCAAAGGAACCCTGGATGGCTCAAATCTTGTAACAGATTAGAGCAACATCAGGCGCCATGAGCGTGCACAGCGCCCCGATGATGCTCTAATCTGTTTCTTCATCGAGCCGTGTGTGGCTAGCTTTAAAAAATACACATTTTTTACACCAAAGAAGACCATATTTGATCTTCATGCCACACTTGCTCCTTATCAAGCCTTAGGCCAGCCGGTATCTTCATTTACCGACCTAGAAGAGCAGCAGCTACTTAAGGTTTTGATGGTCCAATCAAAGGACGGGGACAATACATTTTATAAGAAGGAATCTAATACGATGACTGTCCATTGTCACCGTCATATCTGTGCTGGAGGCTGATAGGAGTCCCAGAAGCTGTTTCAGTTCTAAGGTGAGATCATTGTCACGCCGGTAACCTCTAATCCTTGAGTGTTGGATGAAGACCTTGACCATGACAAGCTGTCAGCCACCCTGACAGGTTCCCTATAAGCTATCCATCAGTCTCCGCCGTGATACGTCTGTTAGATCTTTTAATACATCACCATGTGCAGTGAGGAACCTCAGAAAAGCTGGTCTACAATCCTATTCTTGGTTTACAATCCTATTCTTGGTTGGTGACTCATAATCAAAAGCTCACTATGGAAGGCATCAATAAAAGCCACCCCAATACCCCCATCATAACAGGTTTGTTATAAGTAGGGGTGCACATAACTTTTTTAGTGAGCTCCTCAGATGAGTACCAGGAGATGGAGTTTGGTACTCACCCAATATGTAGGATGGTCTTCCTTACTTCCTCCCTCAATGTCCTCTACGTCAGCCTCCTGCATGGTAGATTCTGCTGCAGATGGACCTCCCTGTTCCTTGATTGATCCTCCGATTAGCGGTCTCCATCCACAGACCACCAGCTGGCTTTGGGTCACATGTAACTCTCACAGTACAACACTGTTTGAACCCCCAGATCGCATACCTCAGTGGTGTAACCCTGACATTTTCTGGGTTAGTAACTAACTCCTGAGACCTCCTACCTGCAGTCCAAATGTCAACCTTTCATAGTCATATTCCAGCTGTCACATAGTGCTTTTCTCTTGTCAGATTTTACCCTTACATATGCCTACTCTGACTTTCATCCCCCAGATCTCCAACACTCTTAGAAGACCAATATATATTTTTTTGTTATTAATTTACATTCCCAATGTCACCCCCCTAACTGCAACCTTTCATAGTTATTCATGTTTCCCTGCAGGTGTGTAACATAAATTGTATACATGTAACATTTTGCTGCGGCCGCCTGACACGGAGCGCCTCCAAGTTGTTAGTACGCATATGAGCTGTGTAACAATAATGCCGGTACGCAGAGCTAGGTTTTGGCCCCTTTTGAGTACCAGAGTACCACTCATGTGCACCCCTGGTTATAAGGTGGCAATAGAAATGTCAATTCCTTTGTGCTGAATACGAGATCAATATCATAATTGAGGAACCCTTGACTGGTAGGGGTTGAAATGCATTAATAATTGAGAGACTGATTTGCATTTACAAGGTGTCAGAACAAAGGAATTGTCTGTGCATTGCATGCATAGTATGATTGGTAGGACAAGTCAGGTTTGGTAAAAGAAAGGTCCTCCAGCCAAGAAATGAGACAAGAACATCTGGTCATCTAACATGGTGGAGCTGCTGATACATGTATGTAAAGCTGTCCTAGGTAATGTCCACAAGTGAGGGTTGAGCCTTCACCATTGAAAGAATGGAAATCCAATAAATTTGACATTGCAGAATGGTCAGGTTGGAGAAGACAGGGCTAGATAATCCTGGAAGTCCTCCTGCCAGGAAATGAGGTATCACTATTTGAGCTTCTCCAACTTCTTATGCACACAGTAAGAAGCTCTTGTTGACGTACACCAGTGATGTTGAGCCTTCATGGTTAAACAAACTGAACTCCAATAAACAAAAGGGATGGGCCTGGTACAATCAAGCACATCTAGATGACGATTGACCAGGGAATGATGCGGCTCTGAGTTTCTCCAACTTCTAAAGCACATTGTAAGAAGCTCTAATTGACATCCACAAGTGACATTGAGCCTTCATGGTTGAAAGAACAGAACTATAATAAATAAAAGAGATGGGTCTGGTACTATCAAGCAGGTCTAGATGATGCTGGACTTTCTCCAGCCAGGCAATAAGGTGGCTCTATATAAGTTTCTCCAGCTTACACACTGTGAGAAGCTCTAGAGCTCTAGTTGGTCCACCAGTGATGTTAAGTCTTCACAGTTAAAAAAGTAAACTTTAATGGATTAAAGAGATGGCCCTGGTACAGTCAAGCACTTCTAGATGATAGTGGACTTTCTTTAGCCAGGAAACTAGGTGGCTCTATCTAAGTTTCTCCAGCTTCTTATGTAGACTGAAGCTCTAGCTGACATCCACAAGTGACATTGAGCCTTCATGGATAAAATAACATATCTCCAATAAATAAAAGAGATGGGCCCGGTACAGTCAAGCACTACTAGATGATGCTGGACCTTCTAAAACCAGGCAATGAGATGGCTCTATCGGAGTTTCTCTAGCTTCTTATGCACACTGGGAGAATCTTTAGCTGATGTCCACATGTGACGTTGAGCCTTCATGGTTGGTTGCGGTGGCTTTATCTAAGCTTTTTATGCACACTGCAAGAAGATCTAGTTAATGTCCACCAGTGTTGTTGAGCCTTCACATTGAAAGAACGTATCTCCAGTAAATAAAAGAGATGGGCCTAGTACAGTCGGCTACTTCTAGATGATGCTGGACCTTCTAAAACCAGGCAATGAGGTGGCTCTATCTGAGTTTCTTCAACTTTTAAAGCACATTGCAAAAAGATCTAGCTGATGTCCACAAGTGATGCTGAGCCTTCATAGTTGCAAGAACATAACTATTGTAAAAAATAGATGGGCCTTGTACAATCAAGCACCTCCTAGATGATGCTGGACCTTCTAAAACCAGGCAATGAGGTGGCTCTATCTGAGTTTCTCCAGCTTTCTATGCACACTACGAGAAGATTTAGTTGATGTCCACCAGTGATGTTGAGACTTCCCAGTTGAAAGAACTGAACTTCAATACATAAAAGAGATGGGCCTGGCACAGTCAAGCTAGGCTAGATGATGCTGGACTTTCTACGTCCAGGAAATGAGGTGGCTCTAAGTTTCTCCAGCTTTATATGCACACTACCAGAAGATCTAGTTGACATCTACAAGTAATGTTGAGCTTTCATGGTTAAAATAACATAACTCCAATATGGACCTGGTACAGTCAAGCATGTCTAGATGATGCTGGACTTTCTCCAGCCAGGAAATGAGGTGGCTCTTTCTATGTTTCTCCAGCTTTCTATGCACACTACGAGAAGATCTAGTTGATGTCCACCAGTGATGTTGAGACTTCTCAGTTGAAAGAACTGAACGTCAACACATAAAAGAGGCCTGGCACAGGAGCTGGACTTTTACAGCCACAATTTCAAGTGGGCTTTATCTGCAACATCTACTCTTATGAAGTTCACAGTTTGGGGAGAAGTATTCTCAGCTCAGGAAATGAGCCTGAAGACTGAAAGTTAGGCTGGGGTTCGGCTTTAATTATTTCGGTCCCATATAGCTGCACTTTGAGCATACAAGGGGGAATGGAGCGGGAGTTGCCAGCTGTCTATAGTCTCGATTGGAATGATAGATTTGATGTACAGCTATGATAGGATATACCCAGCAAAGCCATTGTATCCTCCATGTCCCAGCGCAAGCGCAACCCCGCCGGTATAATGTAGTGCGTCTCACGGAGTTACTTGGCTGGAATATAGAACAGCTTGACAGCTGTCTGCCTCCGTGCACGGCTTCATTAGGCCTCGTTAAGATGTCATCCTTGTGCCTCGTATCGCTGCCTCTCCGCTCTAATTAAAACCAGCTCTCGCTACCTTTTTTTCCCATCCCGTCCTTATTTTCTCCAGGTGCCTCCTGCAAATTATACCCTTTTTTTTACGACCCGGGATATGAATAAACGGCGGCCTACTTAGGGTTTGGTTTATAGAACCTGTTAGAAAAAAATATGGCAGATATTCCTCGCAAACAGTGATTTTTATGCAAATGATATCGGCTGATTATTGCCAGCCTGGGACGGTGGGGTTTATTTAAACATCACAATATTCCGGTAACATAAAGCAGTCTCCCGCTGAAAGACGCCTAGGGTGCCATTGGGGATGCAGATGAGTTTTTTCTTTCTCCCGGCACGATGATCATTTCTATCCTTAAAGTGAACCGGTGGGGATGGAGACATGGGAGCTGCCATTACTGACCTTACCATGTACTTGGCCACTGTGGTGATGTCTTTAGTCAGAGTTATCCGGTCAGAACGCTGCTTCCAGGTTCTGGCTAGGTATAAGATAATTAGGACAGCCAGGTAATTAGCATATTCAGAATGAAAGGTCAGTCTACCTACTTCTCAAATACAAGATACTTTTCGTCTCTATTCTTTGGTCTATGACACGGGTGCGCAAACTTTTCAACTGGTGGGCCACATTGGCTTCTTAAATTTGATAAAGGGGCCGGACCAAGAGCCTGTAATGGCCAACCCGCCATAGGAGTGCCAATTCCATTCATCGCCGACATCATTAATGATGGTTGTGATAGGCGACGTGTGACAGGGACGTTGTTATCTTATTACATTTCCTACACTTAACAAAATGCTCATTCAGAGCAGAGATAGTTCCTAGTGGCTGCCCGTTGTCACCACGAGGAATGCTCCCTTAGCGTCTTCAAATGATCCCCACTGCATCATCCCCAAAGCAACGTTTGGTCACCTCTCCTCATTGCAGAGAACACGCGGAGAGGAGCATCTTTTCAACCATGTGACAAAATACAAGAAAAGAAAGCTAAAGCCGGATCCAGCCCCCGGAACCTTAGGCTATGTCTCCACTGCGTTGTGTGGGGGTCCTGACGGAGCACATACACATTACCTCCCCAGAGAATCCCCTGTTCACACATCCACCAAAGCAGGGTTTACCGTAGTGCACTACGTTAACACCTGCATTGGTGAATCAGCAATGTGAACAGAGGGTTTGCCGAGCAGGTAATGTGTATGTGCTCCTTCAGGACCCCCGCCAGCTGAGCTAGAGAGATAGCAGAGCTGTCTCCTCAGCTCTGCCGATATCTGACAGCAGCGTAATGACCTCATCCCGCTTTTGCAGGGAACATCGGACGGCTCCAATATCGAGCCGTGTGTTCCCTGCTATAGTTTGCCCACCCTTGGTCTATGCATTCCTGAGGTTTGTATACTTCTGCCATACTACCCCCTCTCCTACCGATTCTATATATTGTTCCCCAACCTCTTAGATTGTAACCTCTATGTGTCATAGTTTGTACTTGTATGTTAGCTTGTGTTATGGTTTCATGTACAGCGCTGCAAAAATGTTGGCACTTTAAAATAAAAGATAATAATCATTGTATATGGTCCCCATACACCTTTAGATTTTTCTGTCAGATTTCTTTTAGATCTCCTTTTGTTTTACCAAAACCATGTAATATAAGGGACTTTCTAAACCATCAAGTCTACCTGTGTTCAATCGCAGAGGACCCGGCACTACATAGTTGTTGGTAGATCTAAAGGATATCTGACAGAGAGATCAAAAGGTCTATGGCCAGCTTTGTTGTGTTTTGTTTTTCTTGAAAACAATTTGCTAGTAATCCAACTACCAAAGTCACTCTGAACTGAGAAAGCCGTTTCGGGAAAGCAATATTTGAGATTTGATGACCCTAACCAGAGAGTACTCTGTAACCATTGTCTCTCATAAGAGTATGTTGTTTGGCTTTGGCCAGTTGGATGCCAAGCAAATATATATGTCAAGAAATATTTGAAATTGGGTGACCCTAACCAGGGAGGAAAGCTGGCCATAGACTTGCCGATTCCCGGCCCTAGTTGTGGGTGATCTACCGGCGTGCAGGCTCATGCTGAACGCATGGTGGTCGGTAAGTCGCACCTACAGGGGTGCCCACCTTGAGGTTTTCGACATAAAAAGCTGTCAAGGCCAAGTCTCCTCCCCCTTCCAAGTTAATTGGCTACAATCTGACAGGAATCCCTGTGTTAGTGGAGCACACAGGATTCCTGTCAGTCCTGTAGCCGACTCCTCACAGCATTGTGACGTCACCACCCTATAATGAGTCTGCCACAATCCGGCCATGGATCGAGGTGTCTATGGCCGGCTTAACAATTGTCTCTTATAGTTTAGTATAGTTTGTTGGTAAGCTTTTGTGATTATATATTCCCACTTGTGTTAAGGTCCATCTCCACCAGCCACCTGCTGGTGACTGTGGGACCAACCCATGGAAGGGCAAGCACAGTGCCACCAGCAGGCGGTGACTGGAACAGCCAGGGTTCTCACAGACATAGACAATTGATGGCCTGACCCTTTCCATATTGACTGAGAATCAAAGTGTTTTGTTGTGGTCTGTATCCCCAATGGAGAGATTAATGAAAATGTTTTTGTCTCAACATTTAATGAGGACTCTGACCATAAATGGTCTTCACAGAGGTCCTATCCTTTCCTACTCAAAAAGTTGGGTCTGAAGGGTTCAACTCAGTGGATCAAGCCCTATCAATGTGCCTTGTGGTCCTAAATTGGGCTTCCCTTGGAATTCTATACCAAACTTTTCCATCAATGGTGGTCTACTCTATTTTTAGGACTTCTTTAAAAGAAATAAAGATATAGACAATTACACGGGCACATAATAACCATCCCTAATCACGGTATCCCATGAGCTGACACTTTAGTATTCAGCATGCATGACTCAAAGAACGTCTATTTAATTTTTTTTGCCATAATATATCCATAGGAAACGAAGAAGGAAAACTCTTCCGCACCCAAGGGAAATCTATCAGGAAAGGCAAATTTAATTAAAGGATTTTGTCTCGAAGGACTCTGGGTAATTTCCATTACCGACAGATAACTGTTAAACAAACCTCAGTGCATGTTAGACTAGTATATATCACGATACGTCTGTATCAGTGCGTAACTTCTTACCACAGACGTCTTGCTTGGTTCTCCCTCGCTGATCTTCCTGAATGGATTGAAAATAATTATTTCCTCAGGAACGCCAATAAATTCGGTAGCCCGTGCGAAGGACATGGCATGCAAACAAGTTTAAATGGAACATCGTAATACAATATACGGAGTTATTTCGTTTATTGTTGGATATCGGCAGCTGTAGTGGAACAAGACTGGGGACAGTGGGCAACATCGGGGGGTTGAGCAGACAGGGCCAAGACTGGGGTGAATATTGGCAATCTTGAGGGTTTGTGTGCTCAGTATTTCTGGTCTACCATTGGGTGTCATATACATGTCACAAGGATATGTCCATAGCCAGGGGTGCACATAACTTTTTTAGTGAGCTCCTCAGATGAGTACCAGGAGATGGTGTTTGGTACTCGCCCCATATGTATGAGGTCTACCTCACTGTCCTCTGCGTCAGCCTCCTGCATGGTAGGTTTTGCTGCAGATGGACCTCCCTGTTCCTGATTGATCCTCCGATTAGCGGCCTCCATCCTCAGGTCACCAGCTGGCTTTGGGTCAAATGTAACTCTCACAGTACAACACGTTTGAACCCCCAGATCTCATACCTCAGTAGTGCAACCCCAAGATTTTCTTGGTTAGTAACTAACCCATGAGACTACCTGCAGTCCATATGTCAACATTTCATAGTCAAATTTCAACTGTAAACAGATGTCCAACATCCTTAGAAGACTCTTTTATTTTGGCCCCTTCTGAGTACCAGAGCACCACTTATATGCACCCCTGTCCATATCGCTTAATGGGGGATAAGTTTTGCCCATGTGAAACACCATGTTATTGTAGAGGAGTGGAAACAAGACACTTTGATTTGCAATGGATGCGTCACTCGTCATTACCACCAAGACCAAACACCAAGCAGGACACGTCATGTGCCTTGCTTACAATGGCCTGTGTCTAAATCCCCATGTCTGGTGCGAGCAGAATGTGGAGATTTTGATGCAGTGGAAAGTAGGTCTAAGCCAGGTCTACGGTACTTAGTACTTACTTAGTACTTTAGGGCGTCATCATGGACCATGACGCCCAACCTCTGCAGCAAGCATGACTTATCCATGTTGAGGAGGTTATAAGCACATTTCATTTAATTGTGAAAAGGTAAGTTGACAACGCTGATGTGTAAATTTCAATGGACGTATTATTGTCCACGACGCTGTGGGTTGTGATGCACCTGTGGAGTACACGTGATGTAGATAAGGCCTAGTATCAGAGGGACAAGGACTTTTCCAAATGCGCATGGTCAACCTTCAGCTGGTGTTTTTTCATGATAACTTGCCATACTGTATATTGCACTGTCTGTCTTGTGAAGGAGACCATTTGATAGAGAAGCAAACTTAGCAAGTTTGCTATCCCACATCAATACTGTCCCCAGGGTCGGGGCCAGAGCACCAGGAGCGGGTGGGCACATGCTGCACGCCTACGTCTCACAGGTCAGGCAGGTGCAGGTAGGGGGCCCACTCGAGCAGGCATACAGACCTGACTGGGCGAGCTGGCCCCCCATGGCCCGTCCATAGCGCCTGCACTGACTGTCCCCCGATTACTCAAGATCTGACTGGTAGGAAAATGATCATGAAGCTCCAGAAAAGGTATAAGAACCACAATTCTACAGAGACACACTCTCGTGGTAGGTCTGCATATGCTCAGCAAAGAAATGAGCAGGTCACATCACCAAATTCGACCTCAAATCTTCTAAAACCAGCAATGCCTTGGATTACCTGTACACCTTCAATAATCTTACCCACCCACCATATACCCATGAACTCATGTGAGCTCCAGGTGGTGGCTTGACCTGGAGTCAAGGATGGCTCCTCCATATGACACACTTGGCACCTGGGCAACCAAATATGACCCCATATCTACAAGAGCTCCAACTTTATGTAAAAGTACATTTCTGTACCTATACTAGCTTTCATTAAATTATATTGGAAAGATAAGAATATATTTATACATACCCCCCCCATCTTTCTATTCTGCCATTCTCAATTACTTTGGAGGCCTGGTGCTCTGTGGTTCCTTCTTCCAACCCCCATTGAGCTTTAAGATACAGTAATTACATCAGGGTCAGAAGAAAGCACCATAGAGCTCAATGCAGAATCCTAAAGATATAAACACTAAGGATCTGGGGCGGGAGCCATCAATATGTAGTAAATAAACTACATACCATATTTTTTGCCATATAAGACGCACCGACCCATAAGACGCACCCAGTTTTTAGGGCAGGAAAACCAGAAAAAAAAGATTTAATACGTTTTCACATCAATTGGGTTAATGCAATATATTCAGTGAATGCAATATTCAATTCAGCCAGTAGGTGTCACTAGCAGCAGTGCACTGTCAGCTAAATACGTCATCTCTACACTGATCTGCAGGAGGAAGGGGGGGGGGGGGCGGGTGTCTCCTCTTCTCTCACTGTGTCCGTGGGGAGTGATTGCAGTTACCACGGACAGAAGAGAGAGGTATAGATGATCATCTATAACTCTCTCGTCATTGCCTATAACAGCAGAACTTCTGCAGCAGAACTTTTGCCTATGCCAGCAGATCTCTGCTGGCATAGGCAAATACACAGTTCAGATGGGAGAGCCAGCCATCGGCCAGCATCTTACATCTGGCAGCTCCTCCAGCTCCCCGGCTAATCTCCGTGCCAGAGCTGGCGGGAAGCCAAGGTGCGACCACTGGCGGCCGAGAGGCCACGGGGGTCGCGCATTCGGTGTATAAGACGCAGGCACTTTTTGCCCCCAATTTTAGGGGTGAAAAAGTGCGTCTTATACGGCGAAAAAAACGGTACCTTTCTCTCACCCTCTTTCTACTTTTGGTACTTTTGTAAAAAAAATATGTTGAAAAAAAATATTTACCATGACTTATTTATTTAATTTATACTTTTTGATTAGGCAGAACTTGGAAAGATCAAGAGAAGATGCTATTCTTTACCTGGGCCGGACTTCACCTATGGGCAGAATAGTTTTCTGAGAGAAGGAGGAGTGGCCGAAGGTAGGTTGATTTTGTGCTTCGGGTGGAGCTTAGGCAGACAATTGCAGGTGAAATTTGTAATACTACTGCATTGATGGACAGAGTTGTTCATACATAGGTGTCAAAAGTAGTCTAGAAAAAAGTAGACCAAAAATAGTCTACCTGCCCCAGTGCACCATCATACTACCAACCATCAGAAAGGCTCGACCCTGGGTTCCTAAGGATGGTTCACCTGTAACTAGTACACAACCTAGTACAACAAATGGTTAAATCATGTGGAATAGGATAAGATAAAACAAAATGAGACAAAACAGCAGACAAGATACTCACATTAAGAGAGGTTTACAAGGATGGATCTCTCAGGGCAATGTGTTTTCCTGGAGGACCTCACTTCCTGGTTGGGGATGAGATCACTTCCTGCTTACAGATGCTGGGGTTCTCAATAGGAACAATGGGACGCGTTTCGAGCGGACGCTCTTTTTCAACCATAGGGGGCCACACTCCTCCATTTTGAGAGCTGCACACCTACACACAACTTAAACACCCACCCCTCATACTGACTCCATCTTACTCTGCAATCCTTGCTCAGGCCCCATACACCAACTGAGGGCCTTTCTGGCCACTGATATCACTATAGCTGTGTAATCACTGCTGAAGGTTGTGCGTTGTGTGTGTATTATCTTTCACCTGTAACTGTATGGCAGCTCTCAGCTGAACTGCCAATAGTGCTCTCTACTTGGCTTCTGCTGTCTCTATAGACATTTGTTTGTGATCCTGTTTTGGTTTTTCCTATTCCATAGCGATAGGCCACTGGCAGACGGTGGAAGCCAAAGCCCGGCAGAGGAAACTAGAAAGCAACTTCGTTGCCCTCAACCGCGAGGCAGTAAAATCTGGCCTGGTGACAGCAGCTGAACATCAAACGTTCCGCAACACTCACAACATCTGGCGCCCCATCAATGAGGGACGGGTCAAAGACCACACTCTCCGCATACCTCCGGGCATGACTTTCGGCATCTCTACCAGGTGGGTACTGGAGTGGAAGTCTACTATTCTTGGTAATAAATAACGCCTTGTGGTATGTTTCATTGTATTGCAATACCTGGGCGAAGGTCTGCCTTGCATGTAGGGAGTGTAGTGACGGGGGCATCTGTTCAGAATGAAACATTTCACCTACCTGCTTTATGCAGTTGTTTGTTCTTTTGAGGTAAATATGTCACTTTGTAAAATTGTGGTTTGTTAAACTGTGAGTGGCATATGCTGGAAGAAGAAATGACAAGATTCTCCCCAATACCCTGTAGTACTCTACAGGTGTAGAATGGGAGGCGTCTGGCTCACTCGGGTTCCATGTATCAGGTATAGTCAGATCCGGGTCTACAAGGAAAGAGCCAATCCACTGGAACTATACCATGCAGGTATACGATAGCGGAACCACAATCGCACAGTAGCCTGGTCCTGACAAAAAGCTGCGTGCTATTCTGTGCGCTATTTCGGGGGATTGCAGTGATACCAGTGTAAGGGGCATTCTTCATCCCAGTGATACCAATCTGAGAGCCATTCTTCCATCTACTGATACCAATATGAGGGGCATCCTTCATCCCAGTGATACCAATGTGAGGGGCATCCTGCTTCCCACTGATACCAATGTAAGGGGCATTCTTCATCCCAGTGATACCAATCTGAGGGCCATTCTTCATCCCAGTGATACCAATCTGAGGGCCATTCTTCATCCCAGTGATACCAATGTAAGGGATATTCTTTATCCCAGTGATACCAATGTAAGGGGCATTCTTCATCCCAGTGATACCAATGTGAGGAGCTTTCCTCATTCCAATTATACCAATCTGAGGGTCATTCTTCCATCTACTGATGCCAATGTGAGGGGCATCCTTCATCCCAGTGTTACCAATGTGAGGGGCATTCTTCATCCCAATCTGAGGGCCATTCTTCCATCTACTGATACCAATGTGAGGGGCATTCTTCATCCTAATCTGAGGGTCATTCTTCCATCTACTGATACCAATGTGAGGGACATCCTTCATCCCAGTGTAACCAATGTAAGGGGCATTCTTCTTCCCACTGATACCAATGTAAGGGGCATTCTTCTTCCCACTGATACCAATGTAAGGGGCATTCTTCA
>CM070040.1:76274310-76285485 GCA_036250615.1 Ptychadena robeensis
GGTATTATCTTCTTCTTTCGGTGTCAAGTCAAGAAAAGTAAGGGACCGTTGATCACCTTGAGTAGTAATCTTAGGTTAAAACGTATTTTGGGGTTGAACAGGTACACGAAGGTTTGGTTTTGAAATCCTCAAGAAGATCCCTCCCAGATCATGATATGTCGTCAATATAAAGTAGCCATAAGATTCACAGGGGTATAAAAGGTTCAAAGATTTGTGATGAAAAAAAGGGTATATTTCCCACGGCCCCAGGTACAGTTAGCATAGCTGGGGGCACCAAGTGGTCCCCATGCCACTCCCTGTACCTGGAGGTATGTCTCGTTCGAATAGAAAGTAAATTGGGTTGAGATAAAGTCCAGTAGTTGTAAGACTCGTTGGGTGTATTCAAAATGTTCCGTGCTTCTGTCAAGTAAGAAGGTTGTATAAGCTTCTAACGCCTTCTGGGGTGGAAGAGAGCTATAGAGTGCTTCAACATCAAGTCCAACCAAGTTATGCTTCCTTTTCAATTCCTATTCCTTCTATAAGTTGTAGAAGGTGTTTGAGTATCTTTGAGATAAGAAATAAGAAGGCCAGTCCAGGGACATGTGGTTCGCAGGTAAATTGTCGATAAGAATGATGGTTTTTTCACAAAAAACTGTTGTTCCAGATATGGATGGGAGTCCATGTGGAAATGGTGCCTTCTTAGGATTTTGGGTAAGCTATAGAAGGTCGGGATTTTGTAATAGAACGTTAGATAGAAAGGGAAAAGGGTGATCTGCAATGCATTAGATGTAGCTGGTGTTATAATCTGGTGCAGGTTTTGACGGCACGGGTACACCTGTAATTGATTCGACGTAAGTACCATTCTTGGTTGTCTAGGATGTTGCCGACACATCATCTCATATGGTATCGTTATCAAGGATAACGATGGTTACCGCCCTTACGGATGATTTAATAGTTATAGTATGGTCTTGTTGCGATTGTTAAGGGCATTCTGAAGAGGTGTGGTTGAGGTTCGAAATGTGGTTATGGGTTGAGTGACATACGTTCAATATCCTTGGTCACACGTCAACAAAGGTCTCTGTACTGCTGAGCATGGTGTAATTTGTACAGCTGGGAAAGATAGGAGTTATTTTTCATTTGGTAAGGGAAATTGCATCTGGTATGGAACTTGCCTCCGGAGGGGAGACAACCGGTGTGATGGTTCAGGTCATTATTTTGGGGGTTTGATCTCGTCCCATAATCTATGGAGTATCTAAGTGTCCTACATTCTCGATTCCATCCTTTGAAGGCACTGTATTCAGGTAAGTCAGTGGTGGATTGGGGGGATCTTGTTTTTGATGTAAAGTTTTGAGTATCAGTTTTCTTTGTTGCAAACAGGGTTTTTTTGTATATCATTAACCAGTTCAAATTTGTCAACTTCTTGTGTGGACAGAAAAGACCCAGACCTGTGACAAAACAGTTTTTCTTCTTCAGTTAATATATGCGAGAGGATAGTGGATCTTATTTGTAGTTGCTTCGCCCCTGATTGACTTCCGGTCACAATTTGGGTCCATTGTTCCTCGTTTGTTCGGGTTGTTTTTTTGTAAAACTGTTTTGGTCAGTTTCTTGTTTTTGTTCTCTGTTGTGTTGGCCTGCCCTGGTCATAAAAAAGGGACCGTAGGGTTGGCGTCGGAGTCATCATCTTCCTGGTGTATCAGGTTCCTCATCTCCCATTAGTAGAAAGGGTAGTGGTGCTGTGGGTTGTTGGGTTCTAATGCGGTACGCGGTGACGGGTGCCTTGGTTTTAATTGATTCACGCTGCTGATGGAGGATGTGATGACAGTAGACAGATTCGGCGGGCCATTGTTGTCTGGGTTCATTGGGTTGGTATATGTTTTTGGTATGGTCCGTTTGGGGGGTCAGTTTTCTCCATCGATAGGCTAAGTTTTTTCGAAGCATCGTTTTGTTCTTGCCCAGCTTTTTTTCTTTATGACGCTTGGACTTCAATGTTTTTGTTTTAAGAAAACATCTTGAATTTTTTGTTCCTTTAGAATGGTTTTCCAAGTTACAATATGTTCAATTGGCTATTTTAGTGGTTGTCAAGTCAGTGTCAATGTTTAGAAGTTCTTTTGGTATTCTCTGATGAGAAGTTTAATCGTTGGGAGAGCAGTCGGTGCGAACCTGTTCCCATTTGGACCTAAAAAATTGGCGTCTGTGGGGGGGTCTGTGGGGAGGAAAACAGTTGGAATCCGTAAACCGAGGGGGTTGATATTGTCATTGATATATTTGAGTAGATTTTTAATGTGCCAGGACAGTTCGACTTCCTATCAAGCAGCTGCGCTGGAGTTACATTAAATAAAACTTCAGTTTTCAGTCTGGTATTCGATTTCTCTGGGTCGTATCTGGTATCATAGTGGTCATAATGGCGTCCCATTGGGGACCCTGCATATGTTGAATCGTATTAGTTAACAAAGTTCAGAATCACACTGGAGCAATGGGAAAGAAATGGAAATAGGGGAAGAGAAGCGCGCCTAGATCTAGATTGGGTACTCTACTACCCTGGATAATTTAAATTATTAAAGGGGCCAATTCTATAGAGAGCACATCCCAAAAAATTCATATAGAAGAGGACAAGGTTCGTGAGAGCTTTCCTCTCATCGACCTTAGATTCCCCTGGGGGTTAGACCAGGGGCCATTGGTGACTTTAAGGGCCAAGAAAGGTTGTTAGATCGGTAAAGGGGAAGTAATAGATACATTAATGGGATATAGCTAATGAAAATTAAAAACAAGTACCGTAATTGCTCATACATAAATATACATAAGGAAAAGGTGCTGGCATGGTCATTTTTTTCGTTTTAGAGTGGTTTGTAGTACAGATACAGGGTGTCTTGTTACACAAGGGGAAATTGCATCCCGACGTACGTTGGCGTCCGATAGGACTCTCCAGGGATATTAGAGTTCAAGGTATCCATAGGTTTGAACGGTGCCAGTTTTAGCATGTGAAAGGAGGACAAAAACAGCTAAGAAAATGCCACAGGAAAGAAATTATAAAAGAAGAGAGAGGAAAGGAAATGAAAGTGAAGAAGAAAGAAGAAGAAAAAAAAAAGGAGAAGGAGGGGGAGAGAGTGAGGGAAATCAGGAGCGTCCATGGGTCAAAAATTATTAGATCGGGTATGCAGGTTAACGGGGTAGGGGCTTACCCGGTTAGAGGTAAGAGGTTGTGAGGTCTAAGGGTCCCAACGTGGAGAACGAGTAGCACAACTCAAGCCAACTTTCGGTTTCCTAGGATGAACTGGTATGAATGTAAGGGTATAAAAAGGGGGTATGGGGTTAAATTGAGGGGAAACACCCATGGTGATGGCGGAGGTGGGAGTGAACAGAAGGGAAGGGGTGATGTGAGGGGGGGGGAGGGGAAGGGGGAAGGGGGGGAAGTCTACTCGGTGTGGGAAGGGGGGGGAGGGGGAGTGGGGGAAGGGATGGGGAAGAAAGGTATTGTGCGAGTGTCTGGAACTGGGGGCTTAAAAGGAAAGAAGGGGTGAGGAAGGAAGGGAAGGACGTGGGGAGGGCATTTAAATGTTGTGGATTGAAGGGCGGGAGGGAAGTGTGAATGTGAAAAGAATGTATGTAGGTGGAAAATTACCCTCCAGGGAGGCAAATTCAGCTTGTGAAAAAAAGGGGGGGGAGACAAGAAAAGAAGTGGATCGGCACAAGCAAGGTTTGGTAAGTAGGTTTGGGGCAGTGGTACAGTGGTAGGGGATGAGGGATGAGGAGGTGAATAGTGTAGGGGGCAAGAGTGTGACCCTAGTTAAGTGAGTTTGAGGGAAAAGGGGGAGTAGGGGGTGATTCCCAAAACACCTTATCATTGGTAGGCAGGTTTTATTACAAGTAAGAGGGTTTACTGTACCGTAAGGTAAGATCAGGAGCTACAGGGCAGCTGGTTATGGCCCGGTGGACTCCTAGGTAAAGGGTAAGTGATAAAATTGGTTTAGAGGTACAGGTAGCAGTTCACTAGTGACAAGGAAAAGACTCTCTTACTAGGTTGCTGGTTAGGAGGGGGGAGAGAGAAAAAACGTTTGTACGGTTCGCCTGTACAAGTAGCATTCGCCCTGGATAATGTTAGGAAAGAGTGGGCTAATAAAGCCATCTCGCCGTCGCGGTGACCGCGCGCACGCCGCAACGCGATGACGTCATCGGCCCGCGCCCGGCAGCGCGACGTACGGACGCCAATAGGCAGCCTGAGCCAGGAGGGAGGGTGGGCTGAAAAAAGCCTCATAGGAAGGCGGAACTAGGATGGGGAGGTGCGATGGAGGCCTCAGAGGAGAGCCACGTGGACGACTCCACATGTCAAACGGAAAGGTCTTGCCCCGCCCCAGGGATGGTTCAGGGTACGCCCAGAAGGACACAGAAAACAGCAGCTGATGGGCCGCGTTCCTGGGCAATCGCCCCGGTGAAGGACAGCGGTCTTGGCGTCCGCATCTCCCCGGGTGGGCAAAAGACCTCCTAAGTAAGAGTAAGGTTAAGAGATAGGGGGTCGTGATCCATGGAGGGTCCTGGTCGCTCATGAAAAACATGTATAATCAATGCTATGAACACTTATCAATATACATTTGCGGTCATTCAGTGCAAAAAAAAACATAGATAATAAGTCAGATCGGTTACATAGTATTTCAAGTAGTATTCCAAATTCAACATCACTTATCGCTCAGAGCAGTGTGAGGGACAGTTTTCATTTGTATTAAAAGATTTCCATATTAATAATAAACTTAATCGGAGGTGGCGTTTTATATAGAGTAAGATGGAACCCCAATGACTAGTTTTGAGGGAAGAGAGGACCAGGGGAGGAACGGAGGGAAAGAGGGGAAGACGAGTCCAATAGTTACGTAGGGATATGGAATTCTCTATCATATATATTGGGGCATAGATAGAGTAACGTGCCAGTCCAGTAATTAAATTGGAGATGATAATATTGATAATGTACATGAAATATTATTACAAAAAAGCATTTGTAACCCTGTTTATCGTTCGGTCCAGGTTCGTAGTGTCTTTTAGGTCGAAAATCCAACGACATTCCCTTCTGGATAGTTGGTGTCCAGGTGCCACAACGTATAGTTGGTATGGACACGATCCAGATACGGTAACTTTTAAGACATGGGTACTGTCGTGGTGGTGTTTTAAGCGATGTGGTAGTCAAATGGGTACCGATATGTCACGTCTTTTAATTCCAGCTTGTGAAGTGTTACCTACCGTTGTTGTAGCATTGTATGGTTTTCCTATGTAGAAGGATCACCGGTACACGGATAGAAGGGAGATTACTCCTTTTGTCCTACAGGTCCTCCAACCCCTGTGCCTCCTTACATCGTAACCTGGTTACAGAAATATACTCCTAACTGTTCCCCAAAAACTAGTGGCAGTGCATCTACAAAATCTTCCGGTACAATGAAATCTACCTCTAAATGCCCCACACCTCTTATCCTCCATACATCTCCAAACTAGAAATGAAATATAACCCCTAAATGTACACCACACATACTGTCACCGCATCTCCAACCTGGTCATTAAATATCCCCTAACTGTTCCCCACACCTCCTGTCCGCCTTACCATTCTCCAACATGGTACATAAATATTACCCACTAACTGTCCCCCACACGTCCTGTCCTGCTTCATCTCCAACCTGGTACCATTAATACACCCCTAACTGTTCCTCAAAATATCCTGTCCTCCGTACAGCTCCAAACCTGGTACATTAAATATACCCCACAACTGTCCCCACACCTCCCTGTCCTCTTACCTCTCCAACCCTGTCTTATAAAAAACCCCTAACTGTACCCCAACATCTCCTGTCCTCTGTACATCATCAAAATGGTACATAAATATACCCCTAACTGTCCCACCACGCCTCATGTCCGCCTTACCTCTCAAACCGGTATACAAAAATACCCTATAACTGTCCTCCAACACCTCAGGTCCTCATTACATCTCCAACTGGTACAAAAGATACCCATAATGTCCTCCACACTACTTGTCCTCCTACCTCTCCACCTGGTACACAAATATACCCTACTGTCCTCCCACACCTCCTGTCCGCCTACATCTCCAACCTGTACATAAAATACCCCTAATGGCCCCCAACACCTCCTGTCCTCCATACATCATGATCCTGGTACATAAATCACCCCTTACTGTCCCCTACACCTCCGTATTCGTTCACCCCACCCTGTAACGAAATATACCTCTAACTGTCCCCCACACCTCAAGACTCCTTACATACTCCAACTTGGTACATAAAATACCCATAACTGTCCCACACCTTCCTGTCCTCCTACATCTCAAACTGAGTTACAATAAATAGACCCACTTAACGGTCCCCACATCCGGTCCTACTTACATCTCCAACCTGGTACTAAAATTACCCCTAACGGTCCCCACACCTCCTGTCCTCCTTACATCTCCAACTGGTACATAAATAATAACCCTAACTGGCCCCACACCTAGTGTCCTCCTGACATTCCAACCTGGTACATAAATATATCCCTAAACGGTCCTCCACACCTCACGTCCTCCTTACCATCTCCAACATCTGGTACAGAAATATACCCCTAACTGCCCCCCCACACTCCTGTCCTTTACATCTCCAACCTGGTTACATGAATATACCCAACCACCCAACACCTCCTGTCCTCCTTACATCTCCAACCTGGTACATAAATATACACCTAACTGTCCCCTCCACTCCTCCATTGATCTACTAATGACATCCCGTTCATAACATAATCACATGTGCGGCTTATAGACTTCTCTATTGTTGCTCCTACTCTCTGGAACTCTCTCCCTCACCCCATTAAACTTGCTTTTAAAAAAGCCCTGAACCCCCCCCTCTTAAATCTGACCAACCCATTTGCTAACATCACCATCATGTCAGTCCCGTCCCCCCCCCCCCCACACCTACTGTTTACTTAGTTACTCTCTTCCCCCACCTATTAGATTGTAAGCCTGATTGGACCAGGTCCTCTACTCCTCCTGTGTCATATCCTGTACCTGTGTGTGCTATCTTGTGTGGCATCTCACCTCTAATGTATTGTACAGCGCTGCGTAATATGTCGGCGCTATATAAATAAATGATAATAACAATAACAATCACACTTGGGAAAATCACTGAGCAGATATCGAGGGACAATCTATATTTTATATAAGTGTATATACTTAGGCATACATGGAACGCGGGCTTGTCACGGCACCCGCTGACACATTGGCGCTCCTCGCCGTTCCATCTCCTCCTCGCAGGTTCTTCTGAAGCCATCAGCCCACAAAGAAGGAGGCAGAAGGGGGGGGGAGACGCCTCACCTGAGCCCCCCAGTGCACGCCTCCAATTAAATCAAAATTGTTTGTTTTTAATGGGCCTTTTACACTGACAAGTGGGCTATCATTCCGCTAGCGCTAGCTGTCAGGGAGCTGGAGAAAATCCTTGGTTGATAATGCCCATTGCTTCCAATTAGGAGGAGAAGTGCTCCTAGTGAACATCCTATTCCCCAACCTCCCCCAAGGCCCCAGCGTCTCTCTCTCTCTCTCTCCGCATTCTTTTTTCTTCACTTCTTCTTC
This sequence comes from Ptychadena robeensis, assembly GCA_036250615.1. Taxonomy (NCBI): domain Eukaryota; kingdom Metazoa; phylum Chordata; class Amphibia; order Anura; family Ptychadenidae; genus Ptychadena; species Ptychadena robeensis. Next base: position 76,281,866 of record CM070040.1, read on the forward strand.
CCCTTCTTCTCCCCGCTGCAAATTACTGACACCAAACGGCCGGCGTATTGATGGCGGATGCGCTCAGTCCGAAGCCTGTCGGGTTTAATGAGGTGACGGTGAAGTTTTTCCACTCTTTGCTAAATTCTTTCTTGTTTGACAGCTGCTCGGGAAGCTGCATGTTGACCTCATAAAACATTTAGCAATTCTCATTATACCCTGTCAAGCATCACAGTGACGGCTTCACAAAATCATTTGCATCTAAATGTGTATGTGTCACGGGTATCGGAGAAGGTGGGCGCTTGTTACCCTTAACTCTACACAGCGTGCGCCGGAATGGCGGTGGAGGTGGTGGTGGGGGGGATGTGGTGCTCGACTTGATGCTGTTCATTCAGTGAATCATCTCAGCTTAGGTCATCCTCCTTCGGCCTGCCGAAATCAAACAACGTGACCTCGTTGAGGATTGCTTTCGGCAAATTTCACCCCAAACTGATGTTTTCGGCAAATTCCACCCCAAACTGATGTTTATGGTTTGTGTGGATGGGTGGTTTTGTAGCTCAAAGGTTTGGTCTACCAGTGGCCTACAAAACCCTCAGGTCAACCTTCTTTTCATTGGCTTCTCCGTCACGAGTGGTAAAACCCTTTAATAACTATATTGCAATTTATGATTCAATTCATGGTCATTTTTGAACCCCCAAAGCAGGGGTGGGCAAACTTTTCAGCTCGTGGGCCACATTGGCTTCTTAAGTTTGATAAAGGGGCTGGACCAAAAGCAAGAACCAAAAATGTCCGACTCGTCATAGGTGTGCCAATTGCAATGAGCAGAGATTATTCCTAGAGACAGCCTGTTGTCACCATGAGGATGTGCACACAGAGTCATGGTCACACCACTGCATTGACCCCAAGGTGTCATCCTCATTGTAGAAAACAGGCGGAGGGGACCATCTTTAAAGGGGACAAAGGGCCGTAAAGAAAGCTAAATGGGCCGGATTCTGCCCGGGCCTTAGTTTGTCCTCCCCTGCCCTAAAGTGACCAACAAGAGTTAAAAACTAAAATGAACCTTGTTGGCTTCAAGAGCATAAACTTGGATTTTAATCAGCACCCTATTTCTTGAAGAAAGACTCTCCAGTGGTATTTAGCACCCCAAAAGTTTACCTGTATTCAGTACCTTGAGTACATCATCACATGCACGGCTTTAAAGCTAGCCATACACGTGTCGGATTCCATGGCCGATTGATCACTGATCCGATCGATTCCGGCGATCTCAGCGGGAATCGGAGCTCCGATCAATCGGCCAATTAAGAGTATCCGATCGCTGCATACCACCTTGTCCCACGGATTCCTGGACGATTCCGTGTCCGATCACTTACTTACCAAATGGCAACTCCCCCTGATGTGTGCAGAATCGGATCAGAAAGACCAACATGTTGGTTCTCTGTCGGATCCGGTTCTGAGCCCCCGATCAATCGGACGCGAACGATCGGACAAGGTGGGCTGCACGCGATTCCGGCACAATCGTTTCGCGTGCACGCGCCCGGAATCGATCGTCCCGGAATCCGGTCGGAATCCGACCCGTGTATGGGGGCCTTAAGACTTCTATAGGGTTGCTGCTACTCTCTGGAACTCTCTGCCTCATCCCATTAGACTTGTTCCTAACTTCTACACTTTTAGGGTCCCCATTCACCTTTAGATTTCTCTGTCAGATTTCCATCAGATCTCCTTTTGTGTTGCCAAAAACATGTTATATGAGGGACTAAACAATCAAGTCTACCTGTGTTCAATCGCAGAGAACCCGGCACTACATAGTTGTTGGTAGATCTAAAGGATATCTGACAGAGAGATCTAAAGGTGTATGGACAGCTTTAAAAATGCCCTGAAAACTCCCCTCCTCAGTCTGGTCTAGGTCTCTGGTCCACCACCTACTGGATACTCTATTCCTCAACCTATTCGATTGTAATCCTGATTGGACCAGGTCCTCTACTCCTCCTGTGTGTTACCTTGTGTGGCATCTCAACTCTAATTAATTGTACAGCTCTGCGTAATATGTGGGCCCTTTATAAATAAATGATGATATTAATCCCTTCATGGTTAATGATGACTGCGACTTGGCCATGGCTGGTTGAATGGTCTCTACTACCAAATCTGCCCTTGTGTTGCTAAGACCAGACTCTTCTGTTCAGTATTCACATTCCAAATCCCCTACTGGGCAGAGAGGTTAGGGCATGGGATGATTTACTGATAAGAGGTGGGGCTTAGTGCTAAGCAGGGGCAGGGATAAATGTATACAAGGAATGACGTTGAGACAGATCGGAGGTTCCATCTAGACATGGATGGAACTTATTGGAAGACATTCTACAGTTTCTGCAGATATCACAAGCTATTGAACAAGAATATATGCTTTAGTGAACAGGGTTGAGTTAAATTTTACGAATTTTATGACATTTGCTTATATGTAAATCCAGAACGTCAAGAAGACATCTTCTGAGTGTTCTCCTTAAGTGTAAAATGATTTTCCAGCCTGGCACATACTGTATATGGGAATCAGGTAGATCTCCTTTGAATGCCTAAGACACCCAAAGGAGCTTGTACCCTCACCTCTTCCTAAATACATTAACAATGATCTTAGGATCTCTGATCCCATTATTCATGAAGTCTATTGGAGAATTATCATACAATTATTTGGTGGAATAAACTGTGGAGATGATGAGGTGGGGCTTAGTTCTAAGCAGGGGCAGGGCTTAATGTCAACTAGGAATAACAATGAGACTTTTTGGACAGATCTGAGGTTCTACCTTGGCATGATGGAACTTATTGGAAGACATTCTACAGTTTCTGCAGATACCGCAAGCTTTTGAACAAGAATATATGCTGTAAGGAACAGGGTTGAATTGAGGTGTAAGCAATTTGAGGACATTTGCATATATGTCAATCCAGGCCTTCATGTCAAGACATCTCAGTGTTTTACTTAAGTCTAAACTGATCTTCCAACCTGAATATGGGAATGAGGTAGATCTCCTAAACATTTAAATGTCTAGGTCACCCCATAGGAATTTGTGTCATCGCCTTTTTCTAAATTCATCAACAATGGTGTCAAGATCTCTGATCTTATTATTTATAAAGTCTATTTGAGAACCATTATCCTTTTATGTGGTTGAATGAAGTGTGGAGATGATGAGGTGGGGCTAAGTGCTAAGAAGGAGCAGGGCTTAATGTCATGATGGAACTCATTTGAGGGCATTTTACAGTTTCTACAGATACCACAGAATCAGGTAGATCTTCTTAACATTTAAATGCCTAGGTCACCCCATAGGAGCTGATATCCTTACCTCTTCCTAAATCCATTAACAATGGTGTCATGATCTCAGATCACAAATTATATATGAAGTCTATTGGAGAACCATCATACTATTATTTGGTGGAATTAACTGTGAAGATAATGAAACAATGGCAGATGCAACTTGGGCTCCTCTAGGCTGAGACTCTTGTAGACCATCCACCAATTCTGCCCTCAAACTCAATGCTCTATAAAATCTAATTTATTTCTACCAATGTAGTCCAAGGACCTACCTACCTTGTAGTCCAAGGACCCGGCACTACATAGCAGTGATGTATACCTTCCAATCACTATGTATTCTATCAGG
>CM070040.1:76296509-76310658 GCA_036250615.1 Ptychadena robeensis
AACACTCCTTCTGCCCAAAAGGGAGAGCACCGTGACGTGATTGACTGTCACATCCCGCAGGGGCGGGCGGGCGGGGGGCGGGCAGTGTCAAGATGAGCCGGCTTGCATAAGAGAAGCCTAAGCTCCGAGGCTTCTCTCTGCAATCCCGGCTGCCTCCAAGTGATCCATCCGCCTCTCCGGTGTGACGCGGGATGACGTCCGGACGGCGGGAAATTCAAATGCCTGCCATGTATTGGACAATCACTGAGCAAGCCGGGATGCATAGAGAAGCCTCGGAGCCGCCCCGCCGGTTAAGTAGCGCTGTGGGGCTCCGGGCTTTACGTGTGGATCGCCTGTGAAAGATTGATTTGAAATAACAGGCGATCTGCACGTAAAGAAAGAGACAAGAAGAGAGCACTCATTACACGCGGTGGCGGCTCTCCGAGGCTTTCTATATGCAATCCCGGCTGCCAGTGATCATGGGGGCAGGCATTTGGAATTTACGCACGCCCACGAATCTCGCGGCGGCGGGAAATTCCAAATGCCGGCCATGTTAAGGGATTGCATATAGAGAAGCCTCGGGAGCCCGCCGGTAAGTGAGCGCGGCGGGCTCCGGGCTTTACGCGTCGATCGCCTTGAAAAACAGGCGATCTGCACGTAAAGAAAGGAGACCCGAATGGCCCGAACAGTAGAATTACAGGAGGCGGCATCCGAGGCTTATATGGCAATTACGGAGGCCCCTGATCGTGAATCATGGCAGGCAATTTGAATTTAAGGACCGCCAGCGATGGTAGTGGGTGGTGGTGGCGGTTGGTAGGTAAATTCAACTGCCTTGCCATGTAGGGATTGGATATAGGAAGCATCGGAGCTACCCCGCCGCCGTAAGTGAGCGATGCGGGCTCCGGGCTTTACGGTGGATCGCCTGAAAAGCGATCTGCACGTAAAGCCCGGCAGCCCACATCGCGACACTTACGGCGGCGGCTCCGAGGATTATGTATATGAAATCCGGAATGAGCATGATCATGCAGGGATTTGAATTACCGCCGCCCCCGCGATGTCGTGGGCGGTGGTTAAATTCAAATGCCTGCCATTAGGGAGCATTATCGAAGCCCGGAGCCGCCGCCGCCGGTAAGTGGCGCTGCGGGGGCTGCGGCGGGCTCCGGGCTTACGGTCGATCGCCTTGAATGAATGGAAAAACAGGGCGATATGCACCGTTAAAGCCGGAGCCCACAGCGCTCACTTACCGGCGGCGGCCTCAGAGGTTCGTATGCAATCCGGCTGTTCAGTGTGATCTGTCACTCTACATGGCAGCATTTTGAATTGCCGCCGCCACCGATGTCGGGGAGCGGCGGAAATCAAATGCCTGCCATGTTTTTGTAGAGGAAATTAAAGTTAAAAAAAATGCGGACGTGTTACTGGGCACAGCGATGAAGGTACGGTACCAAGTACATATGTTTACAGTGAATAAACACAACACAATTTACATTTAAAGACTATTGTTTGTTTTATTATTAGACATCAAACAAATGAAAATTATACTTGAAAATAACTTTTTTTTTTATGTACATTTGTTTTTGACAAAAATTTTTAATTTAAAGCTATGGTGCGCTTTTGGTTACCAGAAAATCGGTACCTATGCAGTGCGCTAGGAGTAGGGATGGTTAACCCAATGAGTTACACAAACGCAATGGGAGACATAGCCTTTCTTCAAGGAAAGGTTCTCCTGTAAGGAACTCATGGGGGCTGCATGACTGTTAAAGAAACTCATGGGCAGGGGTAGGCAGCACCATAGACCCTCCTCCAGGTATGGAAAGTTTGACTCATATAAACCTGATTCCCTTTACATTGGCAGGAATTGGGATACAAATGGACCTCACTTAATTACCGGAACGGATTCCCTCGGGAAAACCACGACTGTCACCCATCGGCGGATCGCCCTGCCGGAGATACCAACCCAGCTCACAAACCAACTGAAGTATTGTTCAGACTGGGGATGAAATAGTTAAGTGCATTGTACCTGATATATAGGGATGGCGCCGAACCCGGAATAGAATTTGAGTTCGCGACAGCGAACGCGAACTTCCTCAAAGTAGGCGAAACCCTGGCGAACCGGAGAAATCGCCATTGACGTTCAATGGGAGGCGAATTTTAAAAAAACAAAGGGACCCTTTCTGGCCACCAATATGTTGGGAAAGTGTTTCAAGGGGACTAAACACTTGGACAATGACATGACAGTGGAGGGGGGATCCATGGGGACTAACACCTGGTCAATGACATGACAGAGGGGGGGTCCATGGGGCCGAAACACCCTGGAAAATCACATTACAGAGGGGGATCCTGCAAAACTCCCAGAAATTTTTTTTTCCCCACAATAAACCGCACCAAGGAAGTCTGCAATGATAGGCAATGGGATTGAGTGAAGAGAGCCCGTGGCCCGTGTCACCTTGCCCGTTGTCACCCTTTTGCCGTGTCAACCTGGCACGTTACCTTTGCATTCCAAGTAAGTGTGGCAGTCCCCATCCAAAGTAATGTGAGGCCGTAGGACTTTGGATGGGGACTGTCCACATTACTTGGGATGGGGACCGTCACACAGTACTTTGGTGGATGGGGACGTCACACATTACTTTGGATGGGGATGCCACCCATACTTTGTATGGGGACGTCACATATTACTTTGGATGGGGACCGTCCAACATTAAAGTTGGATGGGGGGGGGGGGGGGGGGGGGGGGGGGGGGGGGGGGGGGGGGGGGGGGGGGGGGGGGGGGGGGGGGGGGAGGGGGGGGGGGGGAGGGGGGGGGGGGGGGGGGGGGGGGGGGGGGGGGGGGGGGGGGGGGGGGGGGGGGGGGGGGGGGGGGGGGGGGGGGGGGTGGGTGGGGGGGAGTGGGGGGGGGGGGGGGGGGGGGGGGGGGTGGGGGGGGGGGGGGGGGGGGGGGGGGGGGGGGGGGGAGGGGGGGGGGGGGGGGGGGGGGGGGGGGGGGGGCGGGGGGGGGGGGGGGGGGGGGGGAGGGGGGGGGGGGGGGGGGGGGGGGGGGGGGGGGGGGGGGGGGGGGGGGGGGGGGGGGGGGGGGGGGGGGGGGGGGGGGGGGGGGGGGGGGGGGGGGGGGGGGGGGGGGGGGGTGGGGGGGGGGGGGGGGGGGGGGGGGGGGGGGGGGGGGGGGGGGGGGGGGGGGGGGGGGGGGGGGTGGGGGGGGGGGGGGGGGGGGGGGGTGGGGGGGGGGCTGCCACCCATTACTTTGGACTTGGTGGTGTGAGGGTCAGAATGTGGAGGACACTGGTGGATTTTTGGAGATGGTAAGTATGGCTCGACATGGGGGGTAATGGTCAGTTTGGAGGACACTGGTGGTGATGGTCAGTGTGGAGGACACTGGTCACTGGTGGTGATGGTCACATGGAGTGACACTGAGTGGGGATGGTCCGTATGGCCTGACACTGGTGGACTGGTCCGTTGGCGGACACTGGTTGTAGATGGTCAGTGTGGAGGACACTGGTGGACATGAGTCAGTATGGCCGACATGGGGTGATGGTCAGTGGGAGGACACTGCGTGGACATGGTCAGATGGAGGAGGACACTGGTGGTGATGCGTCACGTTTGGAGGGCCAGAGTGGTCCACTGGTGGTGATGAGTCAATATGGAAGGCACTGGTGTGTGGTGATGGTTCCAGTGTGGAGGAGACCACTGGGTGCGTGATGGTCAGTGTGGAGGACACTGGTGGAGAGGATATTCCCACATGGAGGATGGATGGATAGTCGTGAGACTGCAGATGACATGAAACACTGCCTAGCTAATGGTTCCCTAGCGAGCCAGCAGCAGCTCTTCTGTTTCAACTCTCTCCACTCTATCCATAAGCAGCTGTTGAATGAAATGGCGTCCTCTCCTTGCTAACTGTTATAGGGGTGGGATGGTACGCCGTGGGTTGAGGTGGGGGGTGCTGATTGGCTGGATTATGTCTGCTGACTGTGAACTCACAGGGTCAAAGTTTTCACCAATGTTAAAAGATTAGGGGGGCGGGTCGTCGACTGGCCATATGTTCGCAACATGGGGCAACGCGGACATGCGAAGTTCGCCGAGAACAGTTTATTCGGCGAACAGTTTCGGTCCATCACTACTGATTATATAGTGTGACTGCGCAATATTCAAATCACGCATTATGAATTCGGGACTTTCGGGAAATTTCGGAAATTCGGGACTTTCGGGAATTGCAAGATCTAGATTATGTGATATATCTTCGTGATTTGAATATTCAAGTTTCTGGGGAAAGTATCCGCGCGTTGGCAATATATTCACTGTACAAGTACCGATAATTTCCTAAAAAAGTTTGCAGTCTTTAGAATAGATGCACTGTAAATCTGCCATAGATGGTCGCCATGACAATAAATGGATATTACTGCTTAGAATGGTCAAATTTTTGTCGACGATTTCAAGTTATTCAAAGACCCTGGTACCCATCCACCAAACTCGTGGAGATTGTAGAGAAGGGTTGGGGGGTTTTTATACTACCAAAAAAAAAGTATTATGTCTCTAACCAAAAACAGTTTTTTGCACAAATAAAGTTCCAAAGTAAAGTCACCAATTAGAAAATTGAATTTATATTTATTTTAGACTTAAGCGGACTACCACAGAATCTATGTTTTCATGAATGCACTAGAAGTGCCAATAATAGGGAGGAATGCAGTTGAAAAAAAAAAACCCAAAAACTTACCGTAATGAGCAATTTTTTAGTATATTATCCGGCATCATGTTCACTTCATGGTAAATGGGCTCACAGAAGCCGGGCACAGGTCACAACAACACGGATTTTCAGTGTAAATCCAACACATGGTGGTGCAATATCGCGGGTGGCCAATGGGGGCGTTCAGTGATTTTCTATGGCAAAGCAGCTCACTGAAAAAATCACGTGTTGTTGTTGTGACGTCTGCGCTTCTGCTGACAAACCATGAACAGGAAATGAAGAGAAATGCCGGCTTATATTACTAAATTGCTCTCCTTACAGGTAAGTTTTTTGGGGGTTGTCACTGCATTCCTCCCTATATTGGCACTTCTAGTGCCATTCTGAAAACATAGATTCCTGGTGGAGGTCTGCTTTAATTTATGCAAAAACTTACATGTGCTTAGAGCAAAACGTTTTTGTTTTTTTCAGAGCTTCCCAAACCCTTCTCTACATCTCCAGCAAATTTTGGTGATGATACAATGCTCAGGGGCTTTGCAATCAGCTCACAAGTCAGAAAGATCGAAAAAATTGACCATCCTACTCGGATGCCTCCTTCCACTCATCAAACATGTTGGAAAACCCCATTCGATTCTCCTTATTTGAATAGAGCTGTTGAATCTCATGCAAAGTAGTTTGGATCGTGAGGCTGCAGCCTGGACACCGCTGCAGTGTGACTGGCTGCCTTTCTCCCCAGCTGTCAGCTGTGTTGTGAGCGATTCACTCACAAACACAAAGGGTTTCACCACCACCTGCACATCATTTACACAAGGGAGGTGGCAAAATGGAGGGAGGGGTGGACTTACCCCCACTTACCTGATCGGGCAGGAAGTAGAGAGTAGAGTGGATTGACTTTGATGCTTCTTATATGAACTTAATTATGAATTTACTCTCAATGTCTTCAGCTGCTGAGGTCAGGGGTGCTTGATATTTGTTATTTTTTCTATAGATTGCGAATAAGGAACATGTAAGCTCCAATATGGTTGCCTTAGGCTATGTTTCTACTATACCCCCTCCGCTAAGCGTTATTGCTTTGATGGGAGGGGTCCCGGCGGAGCACATTCCCACTTACCGACCCAGCAGATTGCTATGTTCACTGAGCCGACCGAGCCAAGGCTGAAAGTCGCGGAGCAGGTAAGTCTATGTGCTCCGTCGGGACCCGATAAGAAATTAGGAGGCGTCCCGTATGTACAGTGGGAAAAATAGCCCTTAAAGTGGATATGTATACTCCCCAAATGTAAAAAAAAAGCTTACCTCTGAGCTGGTATGCCGGTTGCGGGCACCCGCACTTCCCCCAAAAAAATATTAATCACCTGCTGTTGTCCTGGAATATGAAGATTCCAGCTTTATTCGACAGGACTTCCAGGGGGTGTTGGGTTAAACTCTAGTCTTCCAAGTGGCACTGGGGGCGTGTTTATAATATTTTCTATGGGAAATGCATCCATTCAGTTTAATGAAGAGCAGAGATGAGAGCTTACCCGTCTATCTCTGCGGTGGGTTCCGGGGGAGGGGGGGGTCTCTTTTTTAAATACATGTAATAGTTTTAATGCAATCCCATATTATGGGCACATTTCTGGGGGGTAGGTCCGCCTTAAGGTTAGTTAGATTGCATTAGGAGTGGGTTTTAGCTGGGGTTGGGATTGAGAGAATCAGAATACAGAGAAAGAATGATTAAAAATTTGGATGGGAATATGACACATTGAAATATCATGGTGGACCAATGGGGGCGTTAATAATGGTTTTTATGGAAAATGATTCCATTCAGTTTAATGAAAAGAGCAGAAAAATTCGGATTTAATCCTTTATATATGAGGTGCGTTGCGGGGGGGGGGGGGGGGGGGGAGGGGGGGGGGGGGGGGAGGGAGTGACAAATACAGGCTGTTGTGACCCAGGGGGGTCTTTTTTAAATGAATCATTTCTAATTGTTTTATGATTCCCCCTATATGGGGCACTTCTAGTTGCTTTTCATGATCAAATTTCTGGGGGTTTTTTTAGAATGCATTAGGAGTTGGTAAGCTGGTGGTGGGATGCGAGAACTCAGACTACAGAGGACATAGTGATTGAAACATTGATGGGAAAATGACACTCTGCAAGGACGGCCTGGTCTCGGGGAAAGATTAAAGATTCTATTTCTGAGAGTATTTGAACAATGAATGACAGATTTAAGTGGAGGATCTCCCGCGTGAAAACAAACCATCGTAGGCTGCCAAGTCAACAGACATTTACACCGTTTTTAATAAAAGCGGGGTGGGTGGTGGTGAATGTGCGGCGTGGGGATGTTGTATGTAATATTTGTCTTCTCTGCGGTCCCTTCGTATTATTATCCCACAGTGAGAACGCCGGCACAAACCCAGAAAGTTTATATAACGGTCCAGCGTACGCGAGTGTGTGTACTTCGCCGCAGTCCTTGTTGTTGTAGATTGTAGAAATAATCATTCCCGAAATCCACAATATAAATAAAAGGGTACCAGGAATGTAGAAGCTGAAAGTGAATTCATCGGCTTCTTCTGACTCCAGATATACAGAAGCATTGATTGGTTGTATCTGTAAGGGTTGTTCATTATGTTATGGGAAAGCAAAGAGGGAGGGTGTTCGTGTAAGTCCTGTGACAATGCTGACAGGGCTGCACAAAGTGGTTACTCAGGGTTATCAGTAAGGGGCCCAAAACCTAGCTCTGTTTGTACCGGATTATTGTTACAAAGCTAATAGTGTTACTGAACAATTGGAGGGGCTCCGTTTGTCGGCCAGGTTTTACCCGAGAGTCTGCCAGAGAGGGGAGGAGATCGGCAGCACATCGGCATTCCTCCCACATTAAATAGCTGTTGCAAACAACTTCACTTTATTCATTATACATTTTCAACTGTAAAAGTAACATTTTTAATTGAGCCAAATTTCTTTCAGTTTTATTGGTACATGTATACAATTACGTCACTTGGATAACCGAAGGGAAAACATTAATAATATGAAAGGTTGTTGCCAGGTAGGGGAGTGACACTGGGAATGTAAATTGATTGTAATTCCAAATAAAAACCATGGTCTATAAGGGTGTGTTGGAGATCTGGGGGGTGAAAGTCAGAGTCGGCATATGTAAGGGTAAAATCGACAAGAGGAAAAGCAACTGGTGTGACAGCTGGGAAATATGACTATTGAAATGAAAGGTGGGCGACATTTGGATGCAGGTAGTCTCAGGGTTTAGTTACGAACCAGAAAATGCAGAGTTGTTCTACTCCTGAGGTATTGAGATCTGGGGGTCACACTACTGAGGTATGAAATCTGGGGGTTCAAACGGTGGGTTGTGGTTCGTTTGGGTACTATGAGAGTTACATGTGACCCAAAAGCCAGTGGTGACCTGTGGATGGAGGACAAGCTAATCGGAGGATCATCAGGAACAGGGCGGTCCATCTGAAGCGAAGAATCTACCATGCAGGCGGTGACGCAGAGGACGTGCGGGAGACCAGCTGAGGAAGACCACCTCACTATGGGGGTGAATACCAAACACAATCTCCGGTACCATCAGATGAGCTCACTACAATGGCAACCCCTGTGTATTAAAGTCAATACAGTGAGGGGTGTACAGTAAAAAAACCACACAACAAACACTGGAGGAGAAGCGCATGGAGCTTACAAGCTAAGGGCTGCCATTACAAGGGGTCGATTTTTAGTTCTATTCTTGAATGAATAATCGATATGGTGTGCGCGTTCAAGGTGATCGATTGTTCATTAATCTCAACGCTGAACACCTGCGATCGAATAGGGAACCAACAGTTGGTTAAATCCCTGTTTAATTGGGGTGTGCAATCAGGAAAAGTTGTTGAGTGATGAAAGATAGGAAGAGGGAGAGAGGCCAGAGATTAGCACGCAGCTCTAGAAGAAATATTTATAATATTGTTCATGAATAACTACTGTACGTGCAGTAAGGTTGGAGCTAAAGAAGAGGAAGGAAGGGTGTGGAAGGGGTTTAATAATGTACCAGTAATGCAGGCACGAAGTGAGGGACACATCAACATTTTATTTCTTGGATAGTGGTGAGCTCGTATATTTCTAATTGTTAATATATATAAAAGAATATCGACTATTCAAGGATTTCATCAAATCTTTCCCATTTTTGTTTCCCTGGACGCTCGGCTTTTTTTTGGCTTTTTCAGCGATCTGTTGTGTAGAATGTGGGTGGTCACGGGAGGTACACCACATCCCCCATAGCTCAGGTCCAGACTTGGGTGCCTACATATGAGAACTCTTTGCTAGTGAACAGGTCACTTGAATAATGTTATTGAGTGAATTTTGTTACCTTGTTGGGGCCATCAGATGAATGTACATCGTAAGGGCCTCCTTCGCGACTCATGTTCTGAGCCTTCTCCTTTGCCGTCCTCCATCTACCCAGCCATGGCATTGACTTGCCCATGTTCTGAGATATTTCCTATTTGAACTATTTTCCTATTCTTACAACTGCGCATGGGAAGATGAGTCCGAGTTTTTGGGGTTTGTTCAGGGTTAGTCTTCTGAGTGTCGGGCTGCCAAGGTGAGGGGGTGTTGGGGGGATTGGGGATAAGGTTAGGGGTTAGGGGGAGTAGTAATTCGCGAAAATCCGCCCCCCATAATATCGTTCATATTCGTATCTCGAATATATCCGCACTACGACATGAAGTGCGATCCTAAAATCGCAATTCGATCAAATATGCGCCAAATGATTGCCAAGTCAATGGAGCTGATATTCGAGGTCTGGGAGAAATCTCCATCATTTCCGTTTTAAAAAATCGCATTACGATAATAACTCGCGATCCCATTCAGTTGCAATGGATTGCGATTGTATATTTGCGAGTCTACAATCGCAAGTAAAATCGCGAGCAAAAATCTCGATCGCGTCGGATATCCATGATATATTCGCGGAATTCGCAAAATGGCGATAGTTGAGCTAAATGTTCGAAAATCGAATATTCGAGCTCAACACTAAAGGGGCAGTGGTGATTCATAGGTAAGGGGGTTTTATGGTCGGGGGTGAAAGTTTAGGAGTTAGGGGGCTCTCCTTAAAATTTTAATCTAACTTCCCAATCCCCTACACCCTAACCCTCGGAACCCCCTAAACCATATAACCTTAATCCCCCCCAAACCCCTAACTTGAACCCGAAAATCGGAAGAATAAACCCTGAAAACCCCAAAACGCGCGGACTATCTGCCCATGCGCGTTGTAAGACTAGGAAAATATTTCAACTAGGAATATAGCTCAGAAAACCCGACAACTCGGTCAGGGTTCCTCTGCGCCTCCTGTGTCATAACCTATACCTGTGTGTATGATATTGTGTGTATCTCCACTCTAGTTGTAATTGTAACAGCGCTGTGCGTCCGTTATATGCTGGCGCTATATTAAATAAATAATAATACGTTCCACAATACAACTCATATGCATGTGAGTGAGTTTTTCGTCTTACGCGCCAGGCGTGTGAGGTTTGGGACGTGCCAAGCCTTGTACGGTATGGCAGCGATGCCACAGCTGATGTGAGATTCATTATAATGGGAAGGCTCCGCACTCGGGTTCTACAATGGCGGCGTCGTGTCAGGTTGATCACGTTCGCTATTCCGCATGCTCTGGTATGATTCATCCTGAGACAAATAAACACACTGGCGGCTGTGTAGTCCATGTGTGCCCCATCTCTGTGTGTACAGTGTGTGTAGTCCATGTGTGCCCCTATTCCTGTGTGTACAGTTCCTGTACTTTGCCTTACCCCAGACCCACCCTGGTACCCCTCTCCTCAGCTCTGCAGCCCCCCTACCAGCTGTACTCACCACGCTTCTGTCCTCCAACTCTGGGAAGAGAGAACAACCGATCCCAGCATAACCTGGGCAGTGTGAGTTCATTATGATGTCACTGGAACTTGTGGCCAGGACTTGTAGTTCTCTACTCCCAGAGTGGAAGGGCGATGACTGCAGCTGATAAGGGGGCTGCCAGATAGGCAGATCTACCAGATCTGCCGCAGGCCAAGAATACTTGCTCGGCGGGCCAAATTTGACGCACGGGCCAGAGTTTGACACTTAGAGGTTTAGTAATCAATGGAAAATTGATTTCCTACCCAATCTACAGAGTCTCATGTTAGACAATAACACTGTCTATATTTCTTTTTCAACCTAATTGATATATCTAGAACTGTAGGTAGTTCCCCTAAACATTAGTTTAGGGGTTCCTAAGGGATAAAGGGGTTTCTAAAAAAAGGGGAGAATACAGAGAAGCTTCCTGTTCTGACCTTTCTGCCAACATAAGTACCAATTGTGGCCCAGGAGTCAAGAAGTTTGCCCACCCCTGGCCTGTGGTGACAATGCTACTCCTTTATAGATACAGTAAGGCAATACTGTGCCAGGAAGTGTTTTATTAAAGAAAAAAACTAATGCAGACATCCTATACCAGTGGTTCCCAAACTGGAGAGCAGGCCAAAGGTATTCCAGGGGGCGCAGGCCCTCATGTATAACCTGTGTTTGAATAGGGAGGGGGGGGGGGGCTCAATAATGTTCCTAAATAGAAAAGGTGAGGCCCTTAAAGTTTGGGAATCACTGGTCTATAAAATAAGCTGGGAAGCTGAAACGTAACACCTTTGATTTCGGTTAAGTATGCAATTTTTCTAAATTATTCGGGAATATGAAGTCATCTATGGCTGTAAGTGCCCTGAGTGCCAACTAACATTTTAATTAACCCTTCAAGTGGGTGCCCACACCACTCCAAGGGTTAATGCCCCATTTAGGCCTTGGGGGCAGAGAAAGGATGTTTGACCCCTTAAGCTTGACCAATTAAAATCTTGCTGAGGGTCCCTGTGGAAAGGGTTAATACAATGTTTGGTAAAGTTCAGATTTAAGTTCTTCTATGTGATGAATGGAGATCTCAGTGTGCAGATGTGTACTGGTAGAAGGAAGCGGGTGCGGAGTATATTCCTGGTATGTGTGATTCAACTTTTAAACATTCCTTATTCGAGGTATATAGGTGATAATGTACACCTGTCTGTCCGGATTGTGACCCTCAGTGCTTCATCCATGCAGCTCCTACCAGCAGTGATCAGTGGCTGCCTGTAGGGGACATAGGAAGCAGGTTGGGGGTATATCGCCACCGTCTGGTTATAGTGAGTAATGCAGCTCATTACTGCGGAGACAACACAAGACCCGCTGGACCATCACATCTCCTCAAATATTATTCCCAGATTACAATGAGGGTTTTCTCCTTTTAGATACATTGCTCGATATTCTGATTCATAAATGGTGGAATTTGCGTTTTACAGGAAACCTCATATACCTAATGTATACTCTGTTCCCCAACCTATTAGATTGTAAACCTGATCGGGCCGGGTCCTCTACTCCTCCTGTGTCATCACCTGTACCTGTGTGTTATCTTGTGTTGCATCTCCACTCTAATGTATTGTACATCGCTGCGTAATATGTTGGCGCTATATAAATAAATGATAACAAAAATAATAATATACAGTGGACCCTTGAGTTACAATGGCTTTACATGCCAACTTGAGTTACAGAAAAAATTTTGTTTTAACTTACATAAAAAGATTTGACTTACAAGCAGAATTACGGCCAAAGCCAATACATGTGTCTGCTCATGTGGTGGTTGGTGATCATGTGACCTGATAACTTATAAGTCGGGCACAAATGGACCATCTCACCAATCTACAACACTCTACAGACTCATTCAATGAGAGAAAGAAAGGGCACCCTCCTGATGATCTCATGGAAGGGGATTCTCCT
Organism: Ptychadena robeensis; assembly: GCA_036250615.1. Lineage (NCBI taxonomy): Eukaryota > Metazoa > Chordata > Amphibia > Anura > Ptychadenidae > Ptychadena > Ptychadena robeensis. The sequence goes on from CM070040.1 coordinate 76,308,928, forward strand.
TCCCAACAATAACCACCTTCCATCTCATCCTCTCTTCCTGAAAGACAAGCATGTCACTGTGAATAGTGATTACAGATGATTGTGTCTGGTCGGCTCGGCTCGTTATTACTTTTTGGTGAGAACACCAGAAAAACTATTGGTGTTTCTGGTAAATTACGCATATTATATAATGATTTATTAATATGAGAGGGTGAGGTAAGGGGGGCTGCGGGGGATTCAGAACACATTATGGAGATCGCACCCCTCCGCACGCAAAATCGCCCGCGGATCGTGGGTGGCCACATAGAGTGACCGATCCATGTGAGCAAAAATCTCAATCAGCCAGGACATGTCCCTGACTGATCACATTACTTTGGATGGAGACGGGCGTCACAGAAATAGGGCCTGCGGACCCTCAAGATACAAGGGAAGTTTGTTGAGTTAGGCCAGTGGTTTCCAAACTTTCCTTGCTATGCCCCCTTTTATTTAGGAACATTATCAAGGTCCGCCCCTCCCTATTTCAACACATGTTAAGAATGAGGGCCTGTACCCTCCTGAAATACCTTTGCGCCCCCCAGGGAGCCCGTCCCCCAGTTTGGGAACCTCTATTACATCATACCATTAGAATACTCTTTTATATTACATATTTAATCAAATTAAATCTCAAAAGTGTCATGGTGACAACCCAGAGGGAAGTTTGAAAACACAAACAGGACGTTGTCACCTTACAACAGGAAGTTGCAAGTCAACCCGAGCTAAAAACTGAGAATGTAAAGACATGGATCCGCTATACGTTAAGGAGATTGTGGAGTTGAACGCGGATGGACCCCACTGGAAGCTCATTGGCTCTTTTGACCAGTAAGCGAATCTAGGGGCTCACAACGATCAGGTGACCTCAGTGGGACACGTGACATTGATGGTATGCGTCAGTGGTATGCGAGGTGACATAATATACAGAATAATAGATATATATATAACAATGTATCCTATATGTACAGTCCATTATACAATTGTTTTATTACGCTCGGTGATGTCGGGATAATTATCATAACGAGAGCGATCATTAATGAAAAGCAAACGATTTCTCTATTTCCAGTCCCTGACGCCGTTCGCGGGTATTCATCACCCTGACGTTCCATTTCCCCGACATTGCCGCTCTCTATTCTTAAATCTCACGGTAAAGAGTGGAAATTATCCTGACAAATCCTTGTTCTACAAAATGGAAGTTTAGACTAAACTAAACACAATGAGAATCGCTCTCTGTTTACTCTGTGGCCTGCTGTGTCTCATTAGGGAGATTTCACTTGACTTCCTGTCTTTATGGTTTAACAGGAAGCGAGAGGAAGACTTTCTTAGGTGTCTACATCCATGTCTTCATGCAGATTGTCAAGGCAAGTATAGCAGAGAGATGTATGTCTAGTCTGGTTCATGACCATTTGGTGATTTAGGATAATTGTGTAACACATAGGCTGCTTATAATTTTACCATTACTGTCCATAGATTAACTTCTCTTTCTATGTCTACATCCCTATCTTCATGCAGATCCTTAAGGTGAGCGTAGCATAGAGATGTATACCCTCTCTGCAAAGCTCTACACTGGCTTCCAATTGTCCAGAGAATCTAATTCAAACTTATGTGCCTTGCTTTTAAATCACTCCACAGCTCCTGTCCTCCATACATCTCCAATCTGAAACATGAATATACCCCTAACTGTCCCCACACCTCCTGTCCTCCTTACATCTCCAACCTGGT
>CM070040.1:76402520-76413878 GCA_036250615.1 Ptychadena robeensis
TTTTCTTTAACACCGGGTCCTGCCTCCGTGACGTCACACGTCACTCCGGGACCCGGAAGAGGCCGGAGAAGAAGGAAGAAGATGGCGGCGGCGGAGCAGGTGAGCTCCCACCATGTGCCCGAAGTCAATTCGGGCATATCGATAGTTGCAGCTTCCCTTTGCCCGAACTGACTTCGGGCATATCGCTAGGGAGGGTAATGCTGCATCCTGAAAGTAGGGATAATCTGCATGGTGAAGCAGCCATAGACAGGCACAGCATGGCGTAAACCCCTGACTGTACCATTCATACTGTGGGGTTGAAGATAATGCCCCTGCTAGAACTTTCAGACTGGCATTAGAGATGAGGTTCTTGAAGATGGGAATCCTTTTGCCTTTAGGCTATGTGCACAAAAAAATCGGCACTGGTTGTGAAGTTTGGTGTCACCCCTCCTCCAGAAGTGAGATGGTGTCACCCCAGTGCGTCTGCAATCATAGATTATATGATGGAGGCTGCAGGCACTTGGAAACTTGAACCCGGGTAGAATTTGGCCCCTGGGCCTGACTTTGGACATGCCTGCCTTACTTTTCTGTTAGGGGTCATGGTGGGGAACACCGCAGCATAAACATTTCCTTTGTTTTAAGATCTTACTGACCCACCTCTCACCCCTGATTGTCATCCTGACTTACCAGATCCTGTCTGTGATCTCACCATGGCATCTCTGCCAGACAGCAGGACTGGGATGGTCATTTTCTGGACACTGACAAGATAAAGAAAATAAATCAACATTTTTATTCAGATCTCAAAAGTAGTGCAACCATATGTCTTCCAACCATCACTTTATTTTAGGTGCAAAGAAATACATTAGGGCTTATTTTCGGGTGGGTCCTATTATTACAAAGTAATTTGTGTGATGTAATATACAGAACGGCCACAAGATGTCACTGCCGTCTAAGATTTATTTTTTTCAGCTCTGGCTCCAGAAAGTTTTTTTTAATTATGTTCCTGAGGGCGGCATTCACCTGGCTCTGCTCGCCACGTGTACCTGAACACAGGGAGCTGCGGGCGCTTCCTGTGCGGCTGACATTTGGTGCCTGCAAGCTGAGTTCAGGGACACACAGCACGCAGGAGGGGGGGGGGTTGGGTTTAGAAGACGTGACAGGACTCCTGTAATGTCTTCCCTAAATATGGCAGCTGTCTCTGGAACAGGGTAGGCCTTATTTTCAGGGGAGGACTTACATTAGAAGCACAAGGGAAATAGGAGCTAGGTCTTACCCTCCCTAGCGCTCTTGCAAGGTCCAGATTTCTGTACCAAAAGCGCACTATAGACTTTTTTTGTGTTGTAGGCCTGTAACTTCCCAAAATATGTCCGTACAAGGGTCTAATAGACATCCGGACTATAATAATGTTTGAAACACCAAATTATTATAAAAAATTACATTTAAAACAAATTAATAAAAAGGTATCATCTGAATGATAAAATCTAAAAAAATGTTTTACTTTGAATTGTATTGGATGTGGTTATCACTGTATCCAGTACAATTCCCTTTGGCACCCTCTCTCCCCTGGTGGGATAAACAGGGTTATCTTCAAAGGGGCACATCTGGCAAATCACACTCAAAACTGTTTTCTGCACAGAAAACTGTTCTGGTGCGATTAACATTTGAATCCCCCCCCCTCCAATGTGGTGTGTGTGTGTGGGGGGGGGGGGGGCATTGAAGATCGCCAGTGCAGAATATTGGAGCCACTGGATTAGCTTGAAACCCTAAGTATGCGCTGCCGCCTACCGGGGCTCTGATCTTCGCCAGGTGGCACCATCTCGTCCAGAGCAATACTGACAGGACAGCGCTGGAGGAGATGGTGCCGTCAGGAATGGCAGGGGGGCTTACTTTCAGGTAGGTTTTATTTGGGTAAACACAGTATATTAAGGTGTAGAAGCTGCCATTGCCGAACACCCAATAACATTACGTTGTGCCTGGCCTAGGAAGGACATTTTATACAAGACACCAACCTGGTCATCTGGGTTATATTCAGGACGTTCGTGATTGTGGCGACCTGGAACACAAGAGTCCTCATTATACACATTGCACGACATGTGAATAGGAAGACACTGTTAGGAAATACCTAACCTAATACCTAATTACCTACCTACCAGGGGCGTAGCCTGAAATGACAGGGCCCCATAGCAAAAATGTTTATGCCCCTCCCATCCCAACCTGTCACTCCAATCCCTGCCCTTCCAGGAGTGGTGGGCCCCCTTGTGAATATGGGCCCCATACCAGTGCTATGGCTGCTGTAGTGGTTCCTACGCCACTGCTACCGACCTACCTGTGACCAGATTCTGGACATTAACCTCATGGGCGTTATGGCCGGACCCAGTATGGTCACATCTATGACGCCGAGGAAGAAGGGGTGGAGTTGCCATAGACCTCCATGTTGCTGGAGGGGGCGTTGCTTTTCCCAGACCACAACACAAGCGTCTCGATGATGACGGCGATGTGTGGAGGTAAGGGCGCGCCAAAAAAATAGTGCCAAATGGCCGTAACGCCAGGCTGGTTAAGCTGGCCATACACGTTTAGATCTCTCTGTCAGATATCCTTTAGATCTGCCAACACTTATGCCTGCCATACACATGCCGATTTTTCACCTGACCGATGGGCATGCGCACTCGCGCCGTCGGTCAGCGGAAAAATCGCCCGCTAATCGCCATGTGCCCACATGGGACGACAGATCCCTGTCCCCCCACAGCTCGGCCGGCCAGAGAACGGACATGTCCGATAATCTCTGGCCGATGGAAGCCGATGGCATTAGCTTCAATGAAGACCGGCGTCCTCATTGAAGCTAATGGCCGGCACACAAAGGGTACCGGCCGACTGAAGGGGCCCCATAATGCACCAGGGTGCAAACGTGATGACGTCATCACGTTTGCATCCCGGTGCATATCGGGACTGGTCTGTCTGCACCCGTCGGGGTGTGTATGGCAGCCTTTAGAAATGGTGTTGATCATGAATATTCAAATCTTGAATTTTTATTGCGAATATCGACACTTCGTGAAGATCTGGAACATATCGCGTAATCTCCAATATTCGAGATTCTGTGGAAAGTACCATGCATTGCGTTCGCAATATGCGCATGTACTAAAAGTGTACAAAGTGTAGATTTTCGCAATGAATTACTTCTATGAGTGGTGATTACACTGCAGCTGCTATTCCACATTCTGCCACTAGATGTTACTGTGACAATACACATTGTGTTCACAATATACACATGTACAAGTGCCGATATTTACAATGAATTACTTCTATGAGTGTTGTCTCAAGAAAATCTCACTCTGGCTCTCAGCACTGCCTCTTCTCCCAAGTAAATACCTATATACAGCATGTCCGAGCAGAGAGGAACCAGTGCTGAAAGCCTAGAGGCTTATTCCAGGCTCTCAGCTGTGCTCCCTCTTTGCTTAACCTCCCTAGTGGTTGAGACGAGCCTAGCTCGTCCGAGCTTCAGGCTCGCCTCAACCGCTGGGAAAGCAGGCAGCGGGGAGACCCTATGCCTCCCCGGAAAGCTGCAGCGATTGTCTTCATCGCTGCAGCATTTCCGGGTTGGCGGCACCGCCCCGATCGCGTCACGGTGACGCGGAAGGGGGCGGGGGGGGGCGCCATAGACCTCCATGTTAATGGAGGAGCGCCGGCTTCCCCTCTCACGCAGCTGTTGTCAGTAATGACAACAGCTGCGCGTAGAGCTCCGGTGAGATGCCGGAAACGGCAGGCAGTGTACTCTGTGTAAACGGCAGGCAGTGTACTCTGGTGTGCTAGGGAGGTTAAACATGCTGTATATCAGAATTTCATCTGAAGATGGGGTAGTGCTGAGAGCAGGACACTAACATAGTAAAGTGAACATTGGAAAGAAAAACTCACTCCGGCTCTTAGCACTGCCTCTCCTCCCAAGTAAATATGTGTATACCGCATATCCAAACAGAGAGAAGCCAGTGACAATCGCCTAAAGACTAATTCCAGGCTCTCAGCAGTGCCCTCTTTATGCTCAAACATGCTGTATACCAGAAATTCATCGGAAGATGGAGCAGTGCTGAGAGCAGAAGACTAACATAGTAAAGTGAACATTGGGAAGAAAAACTGACTCCGGCTTTCAACACTGCCTCTCCTCCCAGGTAAATACCTGTATACAGCACGTCTAAGCAGAGGGGAAGCAGTGCCTCCTCTTTTCTTATGGAGCAGTGCTGAGAGCCAAAACCTAAACATTTGGGAGACTCCCTCTGGCTCTCAGCACTGCCTCTCCTCCCAATTAAATACCAGTATACAGCATGTTCGAGCAGAGAGGAGGCAATGTTGACAGCCTGGAATGAGTCTCTTCTATTCTGCTTGAACATGTAGGTAAACTCAATAGTCGCAGGGGGGGGGGGGGGGGGGGGGGGGTGTCTTATAGAGCAAAAACATTTGGTATATTGTTTGACTTAATGATAACCCAGAGCATGTGTCTTACCAGGTGTGGGTGCAGCCCAAGCCCAGAAAACGAGTCGGAAGAGAACACGTCTTCTTGTAACTGCTTCACTTTCAGACTGTCAACACAGAAATCACGGAAATCATCAACCAGCGAGGCGCGCACACATACCGAGACATCGAGTCCTCCACAACCCACAACCTACCTCTCCATCTCCGGGACCTCGGGGTTGTTTTTGAAGAGGGAGGACGTTTTGACGGCGGACCTTCCCGTCGGGCCATCTTCTTTCTTCTCTCCTTTAGTAGGCGAGGAATCTTTTCTTACTTTCTTGCCGGGTTTGGTCTGCTTGGTCTTGATATCTGAAGGAGCTGGAGGAGCTGAACGCTTGGCAGGAGGACCACCGCTGGCTTGTTGGGATTTCCTCTTCTGAACTCTGAATTTCTGTAATGAGATCACTATCAGTATTTCAGGGTCCATCTCCTTCAAATTACTTGCACTTACTTCATGGGGGGGGGGGGGGTTCTACCTAGGTCAGTGGTTCTAAACCTTTTAAGATCTGTGACCCCGGAAGGGACGTCTCAAAGTGTCACTTCCTGTGTTTGGAATGGGGAAGTGCCAGGGTGGGGTGTCACTTACTGGAACTAGCACACTGCAACATCATATCCAGGACAATCAGGTAAGTGTAATGTCCCCTCCTTGTGCCCTAGGAGGGGAGAGTAAAGCTGGCCATACACCTTTAGATCTCTCTGCCAGATATCCTTTAGATCTACCAACAACTATGTAGTGCCGGGTCCTCTGCGACTGAACACAGGTAGACTTGGTGGCTTAGAAAGTCCCTCATATTACATGGTTTTGGTAAAACTAAAGGAGATCTAAAGGAAATCTGACAGAAAAATCAAAAGATGTATGGGGGCCCTAACACCATAGGTTGGGATGGAGGGGGCATTTCTCCTCCTCCTAATTTCTGCAACCCCTGTGAAATAGTTGTTTGACCCCGGGGGGGTTCCAACCCACAGGTTGAGAATCACTGACCTAAGTGGAAGAGCTGGTGCCTTGGTTAAGGTCCACAAGGTCCACCTTAGCAGAGCCCACTTACCCATCCTATGCTGGAGACAGTAACTGGGGCTTCTAGCTTTGGGGTAGAGGAAACATGTGACCTCCTCCCATGTGGCAGCTCTTAGGCTATGTTCCCACATAGGTGATAAATCGCCTCATGCTCGCGATTTTAATCACGTGCAGAAATCGGCGTTGATCCTGTCCATTTTTTCTGATCGCGCCCATAGACATGAACGGACCATTCATTTTCTATGGACGCGATTTTTTTTGTTATAATGGGGGCGATCTTTTTTGTAAAAATTGCCTGGTCAAGATTAGGCATGCGATAAAAAACGCAAGCGTGAGGAGATGAATCGTGGGAACATAGCCGTAAGATGGAAGTAGCAGTTGGCTACTGGACCTAAGGAGTGGGCAAACTTTTTGACTTAACCGCCCTAGTGATCGGGACGGCACCATTGAACATTGGGGCACCGGGAGCGCATACTTACAGATTTGCGCTGTCCCGGTGTCTCCGATGCGACATGGCTCCTCGGATCCTTCAGCTCTTCCTCCCCCCCCTCTGAGTGACGTGACGACGTCACATCGGGGAGGCGGCGGGAAATTTGAAAGTGAATTGCACAAAATCTGGTTTCTATGTAGAAAACTGCTTTCAATGTGCTTCTATGTACAAAATATCGCCAGACTAAAAAGTCTCTGGTGCCCCAAATGTGCCAATTTGCCCTCTCTTCCCTCATGTGATTTTACCCCATCCATTACACCAGGGTAGAGGGTTAACTGCAAATGGGCACATCTGGGGCACCAGTGACTTTATTTGGGCGAGATTTAGTACATAGCAGCATAGCTTTGTTCCCTGATTTTTGTGGGTTTTTTTCATAAATTTTATTAGAAATTTTCTTTTTTTATTTGACATAATTGTTTGTTTCAAACATGATTATAGTCAGGATGTCTATTAGACCCTTGTACGGACAGATTTGGGGAAATTACAGGCCTACAACATAAAGAAAAATTTACCATTGAAGTCTATGGTGCGCTTTTGGTACAGAAATCTGGACCCCAGCAGTGCGCTAGGGAGGTTAAAAATGGTTTTTTAAGTGTGACATAGGAACCGGACCAAGAGTATTCAAGGGCCGTCTGGCATAGGGGTCCTAAGTCCTCGTAGCTAGGACAGGATATTTAAAATAAAAAAAGTTAAAAATGTTAAAACAAGAAATAAATAGAAGCTTGTGATACGGAAGATTAAACATTCTACTGCAGCAAACTATGTCCTCTAGGACAGTGTTTTTCAACCGCTGTTCCGGGGCACACTAGTGTGCCGCGGGATGTTGCCTGGTGTGCCGTGGGTTTTTGACCCCACCCTCGGCCCTCCTATCTAGCTGCCTCTTATAAGTTATACTAAAGGGCTAAGCAACCGCATCCTCACAGAGCCGGTCTGTGTATAACACGGATCGGCTGTATAAGTCTTATACTACACGGACCGGCTCTGTGAGGATGCGGTTGCTTAGCAACACGCGTCCCCACAGACCAGGGGCGGTGTTTCTGCTCTGCTGGTATGCATCTGTGTTCCAGCGGGGCACCTGCTGATGACGTACTTCCGGCAGGGACCGGAAATGCGCTGCGATTGTGCGGATCATCGGTGCCCTCCGATTTTTTTTATGAAACAGGTGTGCCTTTGCCCCAAAAAGGTTGAAAAACACTGCTCTAGGAAACAATCCAAACAAGGAGGTGACAAAGGGCCAAATTAAAAGACTAAGGCTAAGTTTACACTGGCGTTTTTTTACCGCCAGGTAAATGACCGTTTAGCATGGCCGATGGGTGGACGCCACATTTGGCGCCCGCCGGTCGGTTTTCGGGTGGCCGTCCCATAGAAAGTCTATGGGGTCCTTAATTAGACGCCCTGTAATCGCCTGCACTGTTGTGCAGATGACTACAGGGAGTTGTTTATACCGCGGCTGCGGGAGCGCAGTGGCGGCAGCTCGGAAATCGCCAGTGTAAACTTAGCCTAAGGGTCCCGAGCCGCGGACGATTTTGCCGTTGATCGATGTGCGTGTGAGGCCCTCTGCAAAATCGGCTGTGGATTGCAGGTGCTCACATGAGGCGACAGATCCGTCTCCCCTGTCAGCCAGAGAACGGACATGTCCATAAATCTCCACAAAGGGTGCCCGCCGATACTCTGAGCGATGGAGAGCAGTGTGATGACGTCATCACGTTGCACTCCACCACTTATCTGTCGGCCCCTACTCATTACGTGTGTGGGGACCTTAAAGGGACAGTTTTGGCCCCCGGGCCTTAGTTTACCCACATCTGATCTAGGGGTTAGATACAAAAAACTGCAGTAATATCTTCCTCCTGTATTTCCTATACAGCGGAAGACATCATCCGTGGTGCTGCTACTTCTTAACGAGGAACGATGGTGCTGCTACTCCTTAACGAACGGGGACCGACAGATGAGCTAGGGAGAGCAACGTGATGATGTCATCTGTAGCCCCATGGGGGCACCCGCGATCCACAATGGTTGCGGCTCATTACGTGTGTGGGGACCCTTACTTCCTACTGGGGATAAGTGAAGCCTGCATTAGAGGTCTTTGACCTGGCCGTGCTGTCAGTATGAAGGCCACTATAACTCCACCCACTTCCCCTGAGCCCTGGCCATCATGGGCACACCCCATCTTGTGAATGAACACTATACGAAGAAGCTATGAACGTACCTCTCTGCTCTCGCCTACTATCAACATGCTACTTGTACTGCTGCTTCCTGACACACTCCAGCTCTGCTACATGAACTCTGCAAGGGGTTGGTGTGCATTTTAAAAATAAGACATAATGGCCTGTGATTATATGTGTGTATATATATAGTGCGGCTTTATATGTTCAGTATCTCCTTCATAGTCATCCTCTCTAGATTATCAGTACACATTGTGTCCAGTGTCAGGAGAGGGGTAGGTGAGTGGGCAGCATCGTGCTGTATACTTCACATTAACAAGTGTCGTTAAGCGCTCTGACATGGCGGATCACTGAAAGCTTTCACCGACCACGAACTATTGAGCTTTCACCGACCGTGAACTAGCGTCTAGTTTTAACCCCGTAGCTGCTGGAAAACATAACAAAAGTAAATACCCCCTTACACCAGATCAGGACACTCACCCAGCTCCCTTTGATTTTCTCCGCCTGGTGGAAACGCTTGGCCCCTCTGTGAGATGAAATTGGGGCGTCTGTAATGTTGAGGATCAAACCCTGATCTCCCATGGCTCAGAGAACCCCCAAACAGCAGCTGCAGGATCCCCCCAGAAGTGTGTGTACAGCACAGTGAGGATCAGCCCTGCAAACACATGTGAGCAACACATTGGCCAGGAAGGACCCCACCGGGGCTGCCCCAGGAGCGCCTGACTGAAACTTTGTCAGCATAGTCAAGTATAGATCGGGTCAGCGGGGATTTCTAGGGAAGAGTGTTGTACGGAAAGTTTGGAGGTCCCGGTGATCTCCTTTATTGGCTAACTAAAGTTATTAACAAACTTTCTGGACATCTCAGATGCCATCTTCGGGCTTCATGCAATTTTGGGTTTTGAGACATTTATACACAATGTTACAAGGAAATTATTATTTTAACAAAAACAACTGTGTTTGCTTGACCCACGGTGTTAAGGGGATGTTCCCACTTGAGCGATCCGCCACGATTTCTGATGCGATCGCACGCCATTTTTAAAAAACTCCCCCTTAAAAAAAGATCGCCCCCTGATCGAGCCCATAGAGAATGAATGGACGTGATTTTTTTATTGCGTTCACACACAATTTTTTAACACGTCCATTCTTGTCTATGGGCGCGATCAGGGCACCGCGTCCAATGGTCTTTAGTTGAAGTGGGAACAAGCCAATTTCACTAAATGGAAGCGATAACCCGCGCCATGGCTGATCGTTCAAGTGCGGACAAGCCCTAAGGCCATGTTTCGAAATTCACGTTCTGCCACGGTTTGAATCGCTGGAGACCACCCATGGCAAGGAAGTAGGAAGATGTCCTGTACCACCTCTGCCACTTCCTGCCTGCTCACGCCCATAGAGAGTTAATTAGAATCTATTGATGGAGATGCAATTTTTAACCGCGTCCATTCATCTCTATGGTCCCGATTGTTTTAGATCACGGACTGTGGTCGAAAGCAGCTGTGGAGGTAACCCTATTCTAATGTCCTCCTGTCCTCCTTACATCTCCAACCTGGTACACAAATACACTCCTAACCGCCCCCTCCGCTCCTCCAGTGACTTACTAATGACATCCCCACTCATAACCTCATCACATGCACGGCTCCAAGACTTCTCTAGGGCCACTCCTACTCTCTGGAACTCCCTCCCTCGCCCCATCAGACTTGCTCCTACCTTTGCCACCTTCAAAACAGCTCTAAAAACCCACCTCTTCAGCCTCTCCTACCCATCCTCTTCCTAACATCACCACCATGCCAGTCCCCCCCCCCCCCCCCCCCCACCTATTGTATACTTTGTGCCCCAACCTATTAGATTGTAAGCCCGTCCGGGCAGGGTCCTCTACTCCTCCTGTGTCATTACCTGTACCTGTGTGTGAAACTGTGTTGTATCTCCACTCTAATGTATTGTACAGCTCTGCGTAATATGCTGGCGCTATGTAAATAAAAATTAATAATAATCCTTTAACACCATACCATTTGGCTACTTCAGTGATGTGTTTCTAATGCGGTGTTAGGACCCTTTCACACTGCAACTGATGCAGTACAATTTCTAGACCAGACATTGTCAAACAAAGGCCCGGGGGCCAGAAAAGGCCCTTTTAGTCTTGGCCCTTTGTCACCTTGGTGTAAAGACGCCCTTCCCTGAAATAAGTAGATATAATGCTAAGAGGATGATTAGGGATCCTAATGGTCGTAGTTTGCCTGGAATAGAATGTTTATGTTTACAATCAAAAGCCTATATATATTTATTAATATTCCTGTCTGGGCTACGAGGACTTAGGACCACTATGCCAGGCATATGGTCTACTGGTGATATAAACGCAGCGCAATGGATCTCCAAACACACAGTGGATACAATTCCGTTGAGGCTGATTTGTGGAATTAGCCATTTTGGAGATTTGCTCATGTCCAAATCGATCACAATTCGGACTCCCAAGGTGGTGTTCCATTGATTCTCGATCCAATTAGTCGTCAATTTCACTATGCTGTGTATCGATCGGGATCCTAATTAATGTATGGTTAAATATACAGGAAAAAAATTATTTATACTTTTTAGGTATATATATATAATTTATGTAGTGTATAAGAATGTTACCCCATCTACTGCTTTTAATCATTTTAATAATAAATGTAAGTAGTGTATAATTATTAGTTATATTGTAGTTAGTTTTTATTTATGACTTCAATGTAACTTTATGATGACTGAAGAATCACAGAGGATTCCAACCAGGCGTGGTGGTGGGCAGCCCGGTCTCCATAGTAACCGGGGTCCTTCCTCTCTGCTCGCTCTCCGGGCGCGCTGTGATGACGTTGCTGTGACTGGCTCTGGTGTAGAGCCATGGTGGATTCGGAGCGGCTGTCGGAGACCTGTCAGGACCCGGGGTTCAGTTTCCGTCTGTCGGTCAGTAAGCGGGAGCCGGTGGTGAAGTTGTTACAGGCGGTGACCGGGCTGGAGCCGCTGTCGTGGTCGGAGGACCACCGGTTGTCCGTGTGTACGAGTAGTAATGTGTCCGTGCTGGAGCAGGTGTGCGATATCCATGGCAACAGCCCCGAGCTCAGCCTGCACCGCACCTGTGTGACGGCCCCGCACAAGACCTGCTACCTCCGGGTAAGTGGGCGCACGGGGGCACCGACCCCACATGTCAGCTGTCGGCCTGAAGTTAGTGCTAAACGCCCAACATT
>CM070040.1:76449917-76464427 GCA_036250615.1 Ptychadena robeensis
CACTGCTATGTAGTGCCGGGTCCTCCCTGATAGAATACATAGTGATTGGAAGGTTTAAAAGGTTCTCATATTACATGGTTTTGGTAGAAGAAAACTTGATTGTACAGAAATTGTATGAAAAGATTGTAAGGTGTATGGGGGGCTTTATTCTAGTCATGTTATGTGCGGCCCTTTAGTGATGCTGAGGGCCGCACTTGTGGTCCTCCATATCAACTCAGTTGCCCACAACTGGTCTTAACGGTATAAAAAGAAAGTGTACTAGGAGCGGAGTTTGCCTTTAGGTTGCACGCACTCCTTATTCCCATCAGCGGTTCTCTGCATCAGTACATACATCTCAGACGCGCTGCAATTAGCAGACATCATTGGAAGCCTCTTTGTTAAGCTGCGGGGGTTGCTTGAGAACTTCGGAATGGATTAGCAGCCGTAGAGGGTGCCAGCGATTTGTATATACGCAGAGCCAGCTAATCCTCTGATGATCAACCACTCGCTTTTCAATTGCGCCTAATGAGAGGACATTTACTTCTGCCGCGGCGTTAATGATATCGCAGTTCGCCCAGGTTTTTACCCTTCGCGATGAGGATGAAATGACAGATACTCGTAGATTATATTTGGCCTTAATGCTGGCCATACACATACCGATAAACGGCCGGATTTTAATCTGGCCGACGGGCGTGCGCGCTCTCGCCGTCGGTCAGGTTAAAATCCGGCCGTTTATCGGCATGTCCCCACATGGGGCGACAGATCCCTGTCGCCCCACTTCTCGGCCGGCCAGAGATCCGACATGTCGGAAAATCTGAGCCGATGGGAGCCGATTGCCATAAGCAGCAATGAAGACGGCGTCTCCATCGCTGCTTATGGCCGGCACACAAAGGGTGCCTGGCCGATTGTGGGGCCCCAGAATGCAATGGGAGGCTAACGTGATGACGTCATCACATTAGCCTTCCGGAGCGACATCGGGGGTAGTCTGCCTGCACACATCGGCGTGTGTATGGCAGGCATTAGTCCCCCATACACATGTAGATTATTTATCCAATCAACTTAACTCAATAATTTTTGGGGTTGATTGATTGAAAATCTATGCAATAATGCTTCCTGAAGAAGATCCTGGGATTGATTGAAAATCTATGGCAGCCCATATGGTCAGATCAACCTAAACCAATTAAAATTGGGGAAAAAATTGATTGAAAAATGATTGGACGTGCTGGTAAATTGTAATTGGTTGCATTGAAATGCATTACACTTTCAGCCGATCCCAAAAATGTTGATCAAATATCTGTTACTACAGTTGACAAAAATACAATCAGTCACAGATTTCCCTGACCCCCAAAATGTATCTTTTTAAGTTGATTGAACAGAAAATCTAGACGTGTATGGGGGGCTTTATACAGCTGCCATGTAGAGATGGTTGTGCCAACTTTGGCCTAGTTTAGCAATACTCACCCTGTGACTCAAATCACTCAAATCCTTTGGTTCCATGTTTGATTGGAGAGCTCAGATGTAGGATGACCCACCAGGACCCACTGCGCACAGTCCATACATACAGAATGCTAATAGTGAGAATTACTCCCAGGTACTGTGCACAGTCCATATACAGTATCTCAAAAGTAAGTACACCCCTGACATTCTGGTAAATGGGACAACACTGAACATATGACACATTCACCCAATATAACAGTGGTAGGCAACTGAGTTGATATGGAGGACCACAAGTGGGCCCTCGGCATCACTGAAGGGCCGCACATAACATTTTCGATCTATACTGACTTGTATAAGCATTTTATAATAAAAAATGACAGCAGGTATAGCTAGAAGACATTATTTTTTAATAAAAAAACTTGTTTTTAATGATACTTCAAGCATTAGGGAACACAGTAGTGCAATAATGCTTCCTGAAGAAGATCCTGGGCGAAGACAGGCGAGTTTCTATGCCCCATGCATTAGGTTTCTGGGGCCCCAAGTGGAAAACCAAAGGGGGCCACCAAGGAATGCCCAAAGGGCCGCATGCGACCCCCGGGCCGCAGGTTGGGCACCTGGGCAATATAAAGTAGTCCATGGACAGCTTGTATAACCTTAACACACAGCCTCATTACCAATACCCATATATCCCTACTGGAAACTACCCTGTTTCCCCGAAAATAAGACATCCCCCTGAAAATAAGGCACCGCCGAAGATACAGTACTGTAACTCTGGACAGGGGGGATCAGAGGGGCAATCACAATGACACCGGAGGATCAGAAGGGGTTACTATAATGCTAATCCCATCCTCTGAGTCTCCTGTGCCATTCTAAAGCTAGCCATACACGTGTCGGATTCCATGTCCAATCGATTCATCATCCGATCGATTCTGCCGGGAATCGCAGGTGTGATCAATCGGCCAATTAAGAGTATCCATCGCAGCATACCAACCTTGTCCGAGCGTATTCCGGCATGATTCCGTGTGCGATTCCACCTCCGATTCCACCTCACAAATGGCAACTCCCCCTGATCCGGGCAGAATCGGATGAGAAAGACCAACATGTTGGTTATCCGTCGGATCCGATTCTGAGCCCCTGATCAATCGGACGCGAACGATCGGACCAGGTGGGCTGCATGCGATTCCGGCACGATCGTTTCGCGTGCACGCGCCCGGAATCGATCGTGCTGGAATCCGGTGCGAATCCGACACGTGTATGGGGGCCTTTACTCTCCCCTCTGATCCCCTCTGTAATTTTGAGTGGTCCCCCCACCCTGATACCCCAGTGCCGTATTTCTCTTCATCGAAATATAAGACATCCCCCGAAAATAAGACATAGGACATCTTTGGGAGCAAAAATTTATATAAGACACTGTCTTATTTTCGGGGAAACACGGTAGTTGGGCTTTAAAGGCACAAGAAACATGATTGGTATTGGTAATAAGTTATATATTTAGGGTGTGGTACATCTAAGTCTACTTCATCATCATCATTATTTTTATACTTAACACATTTTTGTTTTAGCGCATAGTGGAGCCTAAAGCAGCCCATACACAGGTCAGATTTTCAATCAATCGACTTAAAACGATCAATTTTTTAATCGATTGATTGAGAATTGAGTTTTGCCCACCTGGTTAAATTGACTTAATCCGATCAAAATTGAGTGAAAATTCAGTCGTTTTTTGATCGGACTGGATGGTAAATTTTGATCGGTCGATTGAAAATTGGATTGAAAAGTGTGGTCAACCAATTTTTGATCGATTTTTTTTCTACCTATTCTACCTCACTTCTGATTGAAATTTCAATTGGACTATTTTGGATCGATTATTATGTCGAGTGAAAAAAAAATCGATCAAAAATCGATCAAAAATCTTGTACTACATATGGGGCATGATACAATCGACATACAATTTTATACAGACTTAAAAATTGATTGTTTTAAGTTGATTGATTGAAAATCTGACCTGTGTATGGGCTGCTTAAGCCTTACTGACAAATTCAGCTAGTCGATCATACTATATTCGAGCGATCATTTCATTGGGGTCGCCATCCAGCTCAGCAATGGACATTGACCATGATTCACCCTTGGATTGATCTCGCTCGAAGACAGGGGTGGCCGCATTAGCTATGCACCAGATAGATGGCCGTAAGCATTCTTTGTGCTCGAAGTGGCCATCAATCTAGCCCATATATCTATGCGTGTATGGGCACCTTTATTGCAGGGAACAAGCAGAGGGGACCCAGAGCATCTTTTGATAAAGGTGACAACGGGCCGGATTAAAAGCTAAATCTGGTTTGCCCACCCCTTCCCTAGAGCCTTAGAACATACCACCAACAGATTGGCCACATTTTCAAGATGGCTGCCAGAGAAGAAAAGACAGTAGAGAACACAGGCAGCTAAGTATATATAAAAATTACCCCTTTGCATGACATCGATATATTATTACAGGGGAGAGGGAGTACCAGGTAAATCTTTGTTTTAACACAACTTTCAAAACAAAAAGAAGCGGTGAGGGAAAGGTGTTGACGGCTAAGCCGAGCGAAGACTTCAGAGTTGGTGGCTCGATCAGGCCTCTGGTAGTCGACTTTCCCTTCTCTTAAATTGGTTTGGTGGCACTGTGTAGAACGGACCCCCTGGTACACACACGTCTTTTTTGACATGACACTTCAAAGGTGCGCTGCAGACACCATCCCTGCCTGCGAGCAGCGGGAAACGCCTTTGGAAGAAAACACACTCAAAGCCACAAATTTGCTCTCCAGCAGTGCGAGGTTCTGACACACGCCACCCACCGGGACTTGACGACTCCAGACAGTACACTTCATTTCACCGCTCTCGCCTCATTCATCCCGGCTCCTGAAGCTTGTACGCCGCTCTCTCTCTCTCTCTTTCTTTTTTATTTATTTCCCCGATTCCGTTTCTTTTACTTTTCTACAAGAGGAACGCTATGAACAGATGGTCTGCTGCTTGTTCTGGTCTTGTGGCATTCTTTTATTTATTTACTTCTTGTGCTTCTCTAGGAAATCCCAGACGCTCTGTGGGCCAGGATCATCCAGGAGCGACTGTCAAAAGTGGACTGTGTGAAACGAGTAAGCAGACTTCAAAGAGCTGGGAGAGGGGTGGGCGAGGGGAAAGTGGAGGATGCCAAAATACAGTGCTGGGAAAATATTCTGTCTATCTGAGTCAGTTCCTATAAGATGGGGGACAAACTTCACACAAAGTCTGCCCGGTCATAGATACCTATTCTCATCTCCATCCGCCATTTGCTGAAGTGGTTGAAGCCACATATGGACCTTACAGACACTCGAATCCGATTAATACACAGGGATAAATCATACAGGGCTGCTTAGGGGCCCCACACACGTAATGAGCCAGTCCACAGGCCACAGGCCAATTTGGTGGCAAAATTGGCCGTGGGTGCCCACATGGGGCGACAGGGATCTGTCGCCCCCATGTGGGCACCCGCGCCCGATTTTGCCGCTTGGTCTGCCAGAGAACGGACATGTCTGTAAATCTCTGGCCGATGCCATTAGTATCCCATACAAACTTACACCCGGCACACAAAGGGTGCCCGCCGATACTCTGAGCGATGGAGAGCAGCATGATGACGTCATCACGTTGCTCTCCACAGCTCATCTGTCAGTCCCCACTTGTTATGTGTGTGGGGAGCTTAGGGTTAGTTTCCACATACGCCGGGGCCCTCTCCACTAAGCGTATACGCTTAGCGGGGGTCCCGACGTAGCACATTGACATTGCCTGATCTGTTTACACATCCGCCTGGTTGCAGTGGCTCGGCGCTGTGAAGACACTGCATCCGCCGAAGCAGGTAAGTCTATCTGCTACATCGGGAGCCCCGCTAAGTGTATGTCTCCACTGCGTTATCGGCTCCAGCGGAGCTGATCCACATTACCTGTCTCGGGCACTGGCTGTTCTCACTCCCTTCTGCAGATCCGACGGCCAGAGGTTGACCAGCGCAGGGGGACCCGACGGAGCCGATAACGCAGTGGAGACATACCCTAATAGTCCAAATGTTTAGCTATCGCGCTATCCCCCTACTGCCCATCCGCGAGGAATTATCTAAAACTACAAATTTTTTATTGTTATCACAAGGAGTTTTAAGGTGGACTTAGGGTCCCCACACACGTAATGAGCCGTGGGCAATTTTGCAGACGTCCGATGTGCATGCGCGCGCGTTCGCAGCAAGGCAAAATCGCCCATGGATCACGGGTGCCCACATGTCGCCCCAAAGCTCAGTCAGCCAGAGAACGGACATGTTCATAAATCTCTGGCCAATGCCATTAGACTGAATGGGGACCAGCGTCCCCGTCCAAACTAACGGCCGGCACACAAAGGGTGCCCACCGATACTCTGAGTGATGTAGAGCAGCGTGATCACGTCATCACATTGCACTCCACAGCTCATCTGTCGGTCCCCACTTGATACGTGTGTATGGACCTTTAGACAAACTTTTTTAAACGTGATAACATTTTATTTTAACATACTTTGAAAAGAAAACAACGTGTGTTATATAGATTATGCAAACAATCATCCTGGGAGTATTGCTATATACAGGGCGGCACATAAGGGGTACGCAGCTACGTACGAGGACCAAAAGCTAGCTATGTGTAGCTGCAGTAGTGTCACAATTGTAACAATTAGGAGGTATTCCGGGTCTGGGTGACTGCTATTGGACGAAGAATTGCCCCCCCCCCCCATCTTTCCTGATGTGTCAAAAAGATGCCGGTGATATCATCTGTACATTAACGCCATTGGCTGAATTTTTTTTCCAATTTTACCCCCTGGGCGTTATGCCCACGTTATTTCTCAGCTGATAAAACTCTGCCGTGATCTTCTGTGGCACGCTTTTTTTAAAAAAAAGCAACGCCCAGGAGGTTGAAGAGATTAAAGCTCGAACACTTCAAATAGCTGTACAAAGAACATCACTTTATCATGTATACACTACTGTAAAAGTAAACCTTTTTAGCTACCAGAATTCTTTAAAATGCATTAAATTTATTACAATTGAATAACCGCAGGGAAACATTAATATAACTATGAAAGGTTGCAGTTAGGGGTGTGAAACTAGGAAAGGTAGCTTCTTTCAGATGTAAAAAATCTGACAAGAGAAAAGCACTGTGTGACAGCTGGAAGATGACTATGAAATGTTGACATTTTGACTGCTGGCAGTCTCAGGGATTCGTTACTAAACCAGTAAATTCCAGGGTTGCACTACTGAGGTATGAGATCTATTAGTTCATCAATACCCTTTCCACAGTGATTTACTGAGTGGATCTCAATTTGAAATATCCTACAAATAGAAAAGAAATGCAGATAACGTATCTAAGGACTGGCAAGTTGCAATGTTACATAAGTGTTCTTGCTTTTTAGATGCGCTTTTATTATGGCTACAGGACCTCTTCAAGCAGGATAGTCCTATAGCCCGTGTCAATGGGCACAGGCTGCTGTAGTAGAATAGAAGCTGATGGTACAAGCTTGCATATGCTAATTGCAGAGAACACGCAAGATCAAAGGCAGTACAAGGAGAGCTTTGTTGATTGCCTGGGGCAGGTGGCACGCATTAAAAGAAGGCAAAGCCGGCAGAGAGCGAAACTGTGAACGTCAACATATCTGTTCCTTTCTAGCACGTATGCTTCATAATACGAATCATTAGTTATCTTGTCACCTAGGACCTACTGGAACAGCACTTCACTTACATCAACCAAGGTCTTCACACAACCTGAGGCCTAATTGAAGTGGTAATTTACTGCAGGTTGTTGGGTAAACACAGGATACCATCTTGGGTCGCCTAAAAACAAAATTCTGCTGTCAGTGAAAACATCATTTGGGGAGATATCATTACCACTAAAAATTTAAGATTGACTTTCCATTATTGAGGAATTTCTGGCAAAGGATGATGGCAAAGCGAACTTCAGGCAGTACCAGTTAGGTTCCACAAGCTCTCTACAGGTTATGACGGGTACTTTCTAAAGTTTGATGAACAATCGGAGGACTACCAGTAAAGGTTCCACAAGTTGCGTTCTGACAGGTCCTTTCTATAGTCTGATGAACAATCTGAGGACTACCAGTAAAGGTTCCACAAGCTCTCTACAAGTTAAGTTATGACAGGTCCTTTCTAAAGTCTGATGAACAATCGGGGGACTACCAGTAAAGGTTCCTCAAGTTGAGTTATGACAGGTCCTTTCTAAAGTCTGATGAATAATTTGAGGACTACCAGTAATGGTTCCACAAGCTCTCTTTAAGTTGAGTTATGACAGGTCCTTTCTTAGGTCTGAGCAACAATCTAAGGACTACCAGTAAAGGTTCCACAAGCTTTCTACAAGTTAAATTATGACAGGTCCTTTCTAAAGTCTGATGAACAATCTGAGGACTACCAGTAATGGTTTCACAAGCTGAGTTATGATAGGTCCTTTCTAAAGTCTGATGAACAATCTGAGGTCTACCAGTAATGGTTTCACAAGCTGAGTTATGATAGGTCCTTTCTAAAGTCTGATGAACAATCTGAGGTCTACCAGTAAAGGTTCCTCAAGCTGAGTTATGATAGGTCCTTTCTAAAGTCTGATGAACAATCTGAGGACTATCAGTAATGGTTCCACAATCTCTCCACACTTTTAGCTATGACAGGTCCTTACTACAGACTGATAAACAATCTGGGGACTACTAGGAAAGGTTCTTCAAGTTGAGTTATGACAGGACCTTCCTTTCTAAAGACGGAGTACACCCTATTCTATTGCCGACCAGCACCGAACGGTTGTGGTACATTAAAAATAAGTCCTAAAGTTATTATTATGGATTACTGTAGAAATAATAAAAATGAAACATGTCGGGCTGGCAGAGCAGTGAGGGGCGCTCAGCAGACACAAATAATTGAACTTCAGCGTTTTGCATTGCAAAAACCTTAATTCTACCGTGTAAGTTCAAAGGGAGGAGCTGCATTATTGATTACAGCATACAAGTTTCGGCAGTCGAGCGCAACTAATCCCTTTCCTCATTTATTTCTTCCTGTCCGGGCTTTTTAGTTCTGGCTCACAACGCGCTGATTACATGAGATTACGAGTGCAGGAGGAAAGAAATGGCATACAAAGTTAACCCTTCCCGTTGTGAGAAGGAACTGGACATGACTTCATAGAAACATGCCAATTACTACCGGCGCAAACAAAATGTATAGTCTTTGAGGTGAACCTATGCCCAGGCTATAGGCAATAAATTATTGATATGTGAATAATCAGTTAGAACCCTCCCCGACCTGTCTAGGCGATTTTGATATGAAGTCAACCTTGATGAATCGTCAAAGATGACAACACGCATTCCAAAGTTGGTTTTGTTGGTTTATATTTGAGCAGGCCGTCTGCCAAATGTTTGCTTATAAAAAAAAAACACTGCTTATGTTGTGATCTTTAGAATTTTCTTTTCTTACAATGCTTACACGTGGATGAGAATTACAGCATATCGACTTCTAATTCTATACTGCTAGCCCAGAGACCCTAAACACCACCATATGGAAATAGGCCATCAACCCTAAACACGATCACATGGAAATAGGCCATCAACCCTAAACACGATCACATGGAAATAGGCTATCAACCCTAAACACGACCGCATCAAAATAGGCTATCAACCCTAAACACGACCATATGGAAATAGGCAGTCAACCCTAAACACAACAACATGGAAACAGGCAATTAACCCTAAACACCACCATGTGGAAAAATGGAATCAACCCTAAATACGACTACATGCAAATAGGTCATCAACCCAAAACCCTACCACATAGAAATAGGCAATCAACACTAAAGCCCCCTATAGACAGGCCGATTCCCGGCCATAGTTGCAGCAGACCAACCTGCGTGCTCGCTCCCGCCGAGCACATAAAGGTTGGTTTGCCGCAACTATGAGGGAGCCCACCTTGAGTTTCGTAGAAAAAAAGCCGGCAGGTCGGATCGCACACGGATCCATCCTCCTGGTTCTTTTTCTGCCCGAACAGCTGCAGGCTGTTAACTCGGAGGGGAAGTCTCCCCCCCCCCCCCCCCTCCGAGTTAATTGGCTACAGTCTGACAGGAATCGCGTGTGTTAGTGGAACACACGGGATTCCTGTCCTCTCTGTAGCAGACTGATCACAGCGTGGTGACGTCACCACGCTGTGAAGAGTCTGCTAAAAGTCGGCCATAGATCAGGACGTCTATGGCCGGCTTAAGGGTGCATTTACACTGGCGGTTTTTGTCCGCCAGGTAAACGACCCTTTAACATGACCGACCAGCAGACGCCTGAAAGCAGCTCAAGAAACTTAGCCTTAACACGACTACAAGACGACTACATGGAAATAGGCCATCAACACTAAACACCACCACATGGAAAAAGGCCATTTACCCTAAACACCACCACATGGAAAAAGGCCATTAACCCTAAACACCACCACATGGAAAAAGGCCATTAACTCTAAACACTAATGAAAATAGACTTGACATGAAGGTTCTCTGGTTGGTCATTACAAAACATTATCCATGGCGAGATGTACCATTGTGGTCAAAATTTTTGAGAATGGCACAAATACTGGATTTCTCAACATTTGCTGCTTCGTTGCTCTTAGATCTTGTGGTCTGTTGTTTCTGCGGTATACTAAAGTAGAATTACAAGCATTTTGAGGCTTTTATTGACAATTATATCAAATTTTTGCTAAAAGTCAATATTTGCATGATTGCCATTCTTTTTCTAGACCTCAATTTCTCAATTGGATTAAGGTCCGGGGAGTTTCCTGGACATGGACCCAAATTTCAACGTCTCCTGAGCCACCTAGTAATCAGTTTAGCATTATGGTACTATGCTCCATCATGCTGGAAGATGCATTGTTCTTCACCAAACTGTTCTTGGTTGGCAAAAGTTGCTGTCAGAAGATGTTTTGGCACCATTCTCTAATAATGGCTGTGTACCTTTCTTAATTGTGAGTGAGCCTCCATTTGAAGAAAAGCCTCACCACCGGATGCTTTCCTGTTGGCACGAGACAGGACTGATGGTGGCGTAACCTTTTCTTCTCAGGCCAATCATTTTTCCAGATGCCCCAAACATTCAGAAAGGGGCTTTATCAGACATTATTGCTTTATTCCAGTCCTCAGCAGACCAATCTCAAGTCTTTCTTGGGTGCCCCTGAAGCATTCTTCACATAAAATTAAACCACCCTTCTTCAAGCTGTTGATGATCCATTAAAAAGTTGACTTAAGTGCAATCTTAGAAGCAGCAATGTTTTGAGTCCATCAGTGTTGGTCTACTCAGTGTTGGCCTACTCAGTGTTGGTCTACTCGTGTTGGTCTACTCGGTGTTGGTGTACTCGGTGTTGGTCTAACCGGTGTTGGTCTACCCGGTGTTGGTCTACCCAGTGGTTGTCTACTCAGTGGGGGTCTAGTTTAGGATTAGTATTCCACTAACCATCTGTCGGCAACTACAGTATCTCACCCACCATGTACATTCCACAGATATTTCCACATACACTATATACATATGGGGGTTACAGGTACGAAGAGAAGCCCATTGCAGTCACTGACAAGTACTATTACCAAAGTCACTTTTGTTGCCTCAGTCCATCAGTGGTGGTCTTCTCAATGGTGATTCAGTTTAGGTCTAGTATTCCACCTGTCGGCAGCTACAGAACCTCAAACCACCATGTACATTCAGATATCCAGTTATGCCCCTCTTAAAGTGTAGACTGCACTAATCCTTCTTCCATTGCAGTTATCCATCCTTTCATGGCATTGGGATTCAAAAACATCTCCCACACATTTTTAATGAGAAGAGAAAAAGGCTTTACATTCCAGGACAAAGATTTGGGACCAGTCCAACACTTTACTATCAATAAAAAGGCCTGCTACATGGTCTTCATATATGATATTCCCACATTCACTATATACATATTGGGGTTACAGGTACGAAGAGAAGCCCATTGCAGTCAGTGGCAAGTACATTGCCAAAGTACTTTTGTACTTTGGCACTTTTGTACTTTTGTTGTCTCAGTCCATCAGTGGTGGTCTACTCAATGGTGATCTAGTTTAAGCTGGCCATACACCTTTAGATGTCTCTGTCAGATATCCTTTAGATCTACCAACAACTATGTAGTGCTGGGTCCTCTGCGATTGAACACAGGTAGACTTGATGGTTTAGAAAGTCCCTCATATTTCATGGTTTTGGTAAAACAAAAGGAGATCTAAAGGAAATCTGACAGAGAAATCTAAAGGTGTATGGGGACCCTTGGGTTTAGTATTCCACCAACCACCTGTCAGCAGCTACAGAACTTCAAACCACCATGAACATTCCCCAAATATCCAGTGGTCAGTTATGCCCCTCTTAAAGTGTAGACTGCAGTAACCCTTCTTCCATTGTAGTTATCCATTCTTTCATGGCATTGGCATTCAAAATGTCACCCACACATTTTTAGTGGGAAGAGAAGAAGGCTTTACGTTCCAGGACAAAGATTTGGGACCAGTCCCAAATTTATCCCCACTTTATTGTCAGTAAAGGCCTGCTCTATGGTCTTTATATATGATATTTCCACATACACTATATACATATGGGGGTTATAAGTAGGAAGAGAAGCCCATTGCTGTCACGTGGTCAATGGCTGTTGGCCAACCGTTGACAAAGTCCGTGTTCCTTCTTTTCGTCGTCACAGAAAAGTGTCATGGCCTAACAGTTTTTTTTTATTCTTTTAAAGAATTCGTCCAATTTATGCAGTTATGTCGGCCCCCACCGGCTTGATCTTTTTTTCATGGGCTATAAAACCGGGACATATTGTAAAGATATACTGTCCGGGCCTGGCAGCTGCATGTTTTATATCCCCGCACTGCATCGTTGCGGTGGCATTAATTGCTCCTTTCTCCCACGCTGACAGTGGAAGGGCAGAATTGCTTCGCCATTTTTCCGACACTCCCAGGTTTAAAGATGTCAAGCCAACCCTCAGAGGGGAACACTTTTTACTGATCAACAGGCCTGCCGAGACCGCCTGCGGAGCGTTAAATCTCGCCGAAGTGTGGCGCGGCGTGCAGGGGATCCGTCTGCCAGGTATTATAGCTCGGAGAGAGAAACTTATTGCCGGCATTGTTCTGAAAACAAGGACTGAGCAGGCAGATCTGATGACTTGTCTCCCCACCGGGGCTCGTACAGCGCAGGTAATGTCCCAGCGAATACTGAACACCTCGCCAGAGACGACTTGGATAGGGGGCCTCGGGAGGTCCGCCGGCTCCATTCGCCTATTTCAAAGAAGGAAGGAGAAGTCGGCATAGGTGGCTTGCGGGAGGAATACGCAGCCTTTGTGCTGTGGATACTGCTTATGGCAGCAGTTACCTTTGTCAGCTCATGATGGATCTTGTCAGCGCGGCGTACGTTATCGCCATAAACGATTTATACGGTAGCTTAGCCGTTAAAAATACTCCGGCACAAGCTGATTTATTGTCACCTCTGACTGCAGTTTGTGCCAATGTTGTCGAGTCTTAAATTTCATGATGCCTTAGATGGATTATCATTGTTGCCAACTGTATCACGCGGTTATCTCTCCGAAGGCCGAGATTTTCTGGCGGTAAAATATTTGCTGCTGCCGTTCACTGCCTCAGTTCTATTGAATTATATTCGTTTACCTTTCTCTCATTCTTCACTTTATCATGTGCTGGCCCACCCCCTCTGAATACATAAGTGGTACGGATGATTTGCATACTCACCATGTGCTCAGTAATTGCGGCAGGTTAATGGTGTATTATGCCAGGCAGGGAGCAGAGTGCAACTGTCATGATAACCCTGGTGGCTCAGGTGGGTTAGCCCTCTGACCATGCAGCGCTAGAGTCCTAGGTTCAAATCGCAGCCTGGACACTATCTGCAAGGAGTTTGCATGTTCTCCCTGTGTCTGTGTGGGTTTCCTCTGGGTGCTCTGGTTTCCTCCCACACTCCAAAGACATGCAGTAGGTTAATTGGCTTCCCACCCCCCCCAAAAAAAAAGAAAAGATTCTCCTATGTTAGTTACAAATACATGACTATGGTAGAGACATTAGATTGTCAGCTCCTCTGCGGACAGTCAGTGATATGACTATGGTGAGGACATTAGATTGTCAGCTCCTCTGAGGACAGTTAGTGATATGACTATGGTGGGGACATTAGATTGTCAGCTCCTCTGAGGACAGTCAGTGATATGACTATGGTGGGGACATTAGATTGTCAGCTCCTCTGAGGACAGTCAGTGATATGACTATGGTGAGGACAATAGATTGTCAGCTCCTCTGAGGACAGTCAGTGATATGACTATGGTGAGGACATTAGATTGTCAGCTCCTCTGAGGACAGTCAGTGATATGACTATGGTGAGGACATTAGACTGTCAGCTCCTCTGAGGACAGTCAGTGATGTGACTATGGTGGGGACATTAGATTGTTAGCTCCTCTGAGGACAGTTAGCGATATGACTATATATACTCTGTAAAGCGCTGCATAATATGTTGGCGCTATATAA
Organism: Ptychadena robeensis; assembly: GCA_036250615.1. Taxonomy (NCBI): domain Eukaryota; kingdom Metazoa; phylum Chordata; class Amphibia; order Anura; family Ptychadenidae; genus Ptychadena; species Ptychadena robeensis. Next base: position 76,463,867 of record CM070040.1, read on the forward strand.
GTATAAGATAATAATAACCCAATTTTTTATGTTAGAGTTCAACTCCAGATAATGGAAGACCTACAAACGCTGTATATTATTATTTTCAGACAGTATTTCATTACTCATAAAGTATCAACACCAGATATGCTAGTAAGCTAGTATGCACATTTCAGGGGTGCACATAAGTCATACTCTGGTACTCAAAAGGGGCCAAAACCTAGCTCTGCGTACCGGCATTATTGTTACACAGCTCATATGCGTACTAACAACTTGGAGGCGCTCCGTGTCTGGGCGGCCGCAGCTAAATGTTACATGTATAAAATTTATGTCACTTAGATAACTGCAGGGAAACATGAATAACTATGAAAGGTCGCAAATAGGGGGGGTGACATTGGGAATGTAAATTAGTAATCCAAAAAGATTGGACTTCTAAGGGTGTTGGAGATCTGGGGGGTGAAAGCCAGAGTAGACATGACAAGAGAAAAGCACTGTGTGACAGTTGGACTATGACTATGAAAGACAAAAAAAGGGAAGAGTGGAGTGGTTGGTTGGAGCCTATTCTACCCAGATCACTACTGG
>CM070040.1:76516257-76527949 GCA_036250615.1 Ptychadena robeensis
CTCCACACCAGACACATCATACCATGTCTGTATGGAGCTGGGTGTGTACACAGGAGACAGCCATGGTGGACAGAGAAGGTTCTGCTCCAAGCTTCTGTCACTAAGCTGGAGATCCCCAGAAATGTACAGTATATGTTGCATCAGTACACTTTTATAGAAATAACTGGAATGTAAGGCACTGACTGCACTGGACATATAAATATAAAGCTTTGCACACACTGGTGAGATTGCGGACAGACCAGATCACATTGACATGTATAACTAGAATAATCAAAAATACTTTTCCCATATATTGTTTTTGGTCAAAAGTGCAATAAAAACATACTCCAAAACTGTGAAATGTTTGAATATAACTCATCTTGAACCGTTAGTTGTCATTGATGATCTTATTTTTTATGATCCAATGTCTGGAACTTCATTCTCTGCAGAAACAGAAAATAAAAGACAAGCTTCCACTTAGCAACAATTTCTTCTATTTTTTTATTACAATTCACACATCTAATCTTTTTAATTTTGTTTGGAAATATGCAAAACGAAATGCCTTTATTTTATATTTAAATAATGTTGTTGACATGCTTTAAGTTAAAGGGGACCTACCCCCAAGTTCATCAATGGCACTAGCAGGGCCGATAATAGGGAGCAATGCAACCAGAAAAACTTACCTGTAAGGAGAAATTTGAGAAGAAGGTCCCTCGCAGACCCTCCTCACTCCTTGGCTCTGGCGCCGTAGCACCCCCCAGAAGGAAGCGCAGTGATTGACAGGAAAATATCTAATCTGGGCTCTGCATTGAAAAGTACACAGACACATTTTCCCATAGAAAACCATAATAAACGCCCCCAGTGGCCACTCTCCATATTGCACCCCAGAAGCCTGTTAAATAAAAACGTAATCTCTCATTTGATTCCAGGTAACAGCAGGTAAGTAGATTTTTTTAGGATTGTGGAGCGCTACGTCACAGCTCAGAGGTAAAGCCCCCCATACACCTTCAGATTCCTCCATACAACTTTCATGAGACCTACCAACAACTATGTAGTATAGTGACCTCCCTGATAGAATACATAGTGATTGGAAGGTGTAGAAAGGTCCTCCTATTACATGGTTTTGGTAGAAGAAAAGTTGGTTGTACAGAAGTTGCATGGTAATTGTATGTGGTGTATGGGGGGCTTTAGTCACACTTTAATGTTACCTATATATTTATTCGATTTTGAGTATACATTCTCTTTAATTAGTTACGAGGAACACGGAGACATTTACCTTTAAGTACTTGGCCGGGGTCCTCCAAGTGGCTTTCATTGTCGTGACTCACTTTACGACCCACTGACTTCACCAAATGGTGTAACCGTGAAGGAAGGCCAGCAAGGAAGATCGTCAACTGCCAACAGAGATCACTCTACAGGAAACCAAATGACATGGTGAGCTTGTAATCGGGAAGATCCAGGGAACTCAATGCGGCCATTGGAGGAAGACATTGAAAAAAAAATGGGAAGGAGATATAAAACAAAAACATTTCATTATATTCCTCCGTACCCACAAAGGATGTAAATCTACTCTGTGTATGCCAAATATCTCTGTGTTCCCAAATGTTACCGGGATTTGGATCTCTCCTGATATTTACCTTATCACATGTGGCATGGAACATTAACCAGCAACCATAAACCCTCTTCAGCCATAATTATCTACAAATAGGACCACCTTCAGGCATAACCATAACCTATCTTTTGCCATAAAACATTAGCATTACCAATGTGAAATCATAACCAAGACCATAACCCATGATACCACACCCATCCTCAGCAATAACCATACCCATAAGGCTATAACCCACCTTCAGTCATTTTATAACCTTTTAGCCAAAATCAGAAGACCAATAATAATATTTAACTCAAACCCTTAAGCCCATAACCAATAAGACCCTAACCCATCTTCAGCCATAACCAAAATTCATATTTAGCCAAAAATATAGGACCATTAGTATGCTTTAATCAAAACCCATGAGACCATACCCCATCTTCAGTCATTACTATGGCCTATCTTTAGCCAAAATCATAAGACTAATAATACTATTTAATCCAAACCCTTAAAAACCATAACCAATGAGACCATAACCCATCTTCAGCAATAACCAAAACCTATTTTAACCAAAATCAGAAGACCATTAGTATTCTTTAATATACATATATTCTGAATACAAACCCTTAAAGACCATAACAAATCCAATGAGACCCTAACCCATCTTCAGGCATAACTATAAACTTTATTTAACCATAATCATAGGACAAATAAGTATTCTTGAATCAAAACCCATAAGACCATAACCCATGTGACCATACCCATCTTCAGCCATAACCAAAACTCATTTTAACCAAAAATCACAAGACCATTAGTATTCTTTAATAAAACCCCATAAGACCATAACCAATGACAATGTAACCTATCTTCAGTCATAACCATAACCTATTTTTAGCCAAAATCATGAGACCAATGATATTCTTGAATTACAACCCATGAGATCAGAACCAATGGTACCATACCCTTCTTCAGCCATAACTAAAAAACCTTCTGTAGCCATAAGACCATTAACAATCCAGCCATAATCAAAACATATTAGACCATAACCTATCATCAGCTGATAAGGCCATGAACATAACTCATAATCATACTAATAATCCTTCCCATACTCATAACCCAACGTAACCGCGCATTCCATTTGGATTCAGGTGCAATAAGTGGTGCGTAAACAAACCATTGAGTAATATGTTTAGGATTGGAGCCCCACACGCCATCAAGGACACCGGGGATATGAGGACTTGGGGAGCCTACGTCCACCAAGTGTCCGGTGTCTGTGATGACGTCTGGGACATGGGTGCTCAAGAAGCATCCAGGACGAAGCAAAAAATGTACTCCAAGCCACACTCTGGAATACCCCCAGGGAAGTTACCACCTTCAGCCATGACCCTTAAGGTGAATACCCACCAGAAGAACATTGTACTTACACAGCACAGGTAAATGAGGCCCACCACAACCACAAATACCAGAATGGCAATCCAATGGGTCCAGGAGGCCGATGGTTCACCTTCAAAAATGAGAAGAACAGAAATAAGGAATTTTGAGGTGCACAAAATAATAAGTCACTTGTGAATATATCAATGTCATGTAGACGGGCGGAGAATCAACAGGTGGAAATTTTTTTGTGGTAGAACTGGGAAAGTCACATTATAAACCAGTAACCAATATTTTTTACTGGTACCCCTCAACTATGAGAGTAAATTGCTATTAACTCTCATTGTTGGGAGGGGGTACCCTTGAGCCTCTTACCTCCCTAGCGCACTTCTGAGGTGCAGATTCCTGTACCAAAAGCGCACCATAGACTTTATTGGGAAAAAGTTTTGTACATTGTAGGCCTGTAACTTCCCAAAGTCTGTCCATACAGGAGCCTGGTGACATCCGGAATATAATAACATGTTCAGATGCTTTGTGAATAACTCACAATATCAGATAATGAAGATTTCAATAATTCACTATATCAGGTAAGTTAGCACTGCGACCACTAGATGGCGCTGCAGATGTGCCAGGTTACATAGGAGAGCATTGCAATACATTGAAGCTGATGTATTACATTCAGTTCTGTAAACTTGGTGTTCTGGCACAATTGAGCGCCATCAAGCAATGTGTGTGTCCATTGCTAAAAAAAAACCATGCCCCATCCGCTCCCAAACTGTCCAAGTGGAGCCTTACCCTTAGGCTATATCTCCACAGCTCTGTGTGATCCATCAGGACCCCTACGTTAAGCGCAGTGCTTGGTGGGGTCTCAGGTGATCACATACTTTTTACCTGCTCAAAAGATTCTGTGTTCCCACTACCATCCCCATTCAAAGTAATGGGTTCGGCCGTGAATTTACCGACATGTCGGATCACTGTGCAATACCACATGGTCGATCTCGCAGCCAATTTTCAGCCGAGCAAGCGCCAAGCGATTGGTGTGTATGGCTACCTTAAGTGTTATTACAAACCCGGCGGCAGCACGATGACGTCATATCCTGTTGGAAGCCCGGCGGATACTTTGGATGTGAAAACGCGATCCCCATTCAAAGGTGATTGAACAATGTTGGAACCCTGTTCGGCTGAGCGGGATCCATCGAGCTCTGGGTGGCTCAGATTTTTAATAGATTAGCGGACGATCAATCAACGTGAACGCGCACGGTGTTTGATTATGCTCTAATCTATTTTTAAAAAACCGAGCCGTGTCCCCTGATTGGGTGGGGGGGGGGGGGGGGGGGGAACAAAGAGAATTTGGCATCACAGAGTAGATTTGACATCCTTTTGGGTTACGGAGGAATATAATGAAATTTTTGGTTTTATATCTCCTTCCCATTTTTTTTTCAATGTCCTTCCCTCCAATGGCCGCCTTGAGTTCCCTGGATCTTCCCGATTATACAAGCTCACCATGTCATTGGTTTCCTTAGGAGTGATCTGTTGGAAGAGTGCGATCTCCTTGCTAGGCCTTCCTTCACGGTACCAACAATTTGGTGAATAGTAACATTTCCTCAGGTGGGTCGTAAAGTGAGTCACGACAACGAAAGCAACTTGGAGGACCCCGGCCAAGTACTTAAAGGTAAATGTCTCCGTGTTCTCGTAACCTAATTAAAAGAGAATGTATACTCAAAATCGAAATTAAATAATAGGTAACATTAAAGTGTGACTTAAAGCCCCCCTACACCAAACATCACAATTACCATGCAACTTCTGTACAACAAACTTTCTTCTACCAAAACCATGTAATAGGAGGACCTCTCTAAACCTTCAATCACTATGTTATTCTCTCAGGGGAGGTCACCGAATAATGACAATAGTTGTTGGTAGGTCTCATGCAAAGTGTTATGGAGGAATTGAAAGTGTATGGGGGGCTTTACCTCCTGGAGCGGTGACGTAGCGCCCACAATCCTAAAACAAATCTTACCGTACCTGCTGTTACCTGAATCAAATGAGCAGATTAAGTTTGTTTTTATTTAACAGGTTCTGGGCGTTGCAATATGGAAGAGTGGCCAAATGGGGGCGTTATTATGGTTTCTAGGTGTGAAAATGGTTCTTGTGTACTTTCAATTGGCAGAGGCCCAGCAGATTAGATATTTCCTGTCATCACTGACGCTTCCTTCTGGGGGGTGCTACGGCGCCAGAGCCAAGGAGTGAGGAGGGTCTGGAGGGACCTTCTTCTCAAATTTATCCTTACAGGTAAGTTTTTCTGGTTGACATTGCTCCCTATTACGGCCTGCCTATGCCATTATGAAACTTGGGGGTAGGTCCCATTTAACTTAAAGCATGTCAACAACATTATTTAAATATAAAATAAGGCATTTCGTTTTGCATATTTCCAAACAAAATAAAAAGATTAGATGTGTGAATTGTAATAAAAATAGAAGAAAATTGTTGCTAAGTGGAGCTTGTCTTTATTTAGTTCTGCAGAGAATGAAGTTTCCAGGAACATTGGACATATACAAAATAAGATCATCAATGACAACAACGGTTCTCAAGATGAGTTCTATTCAAACATTTCCAGTTTGGAGTATGTTTTTATGCAACTTTGACCAAAAACAATATATGGGTAAAAGATTTGTGATTATTCTAGTTATACATGTCAATGTATCTGGTTCTGTCCGCAATCTCAACAGGTGTGAAAGCTTTATATTTATAGGTCCAGTGCAGTCAGTGCCGACATTAAAGGTTATTTCTATAAAAGTGTACTGATTTGAACATATACTGTACATTATGGGGATCTCCCGATTAGTGACAGAAGCTTGCGAGCAAGAAACTTGCTTGTCCACCCATGGGCTGTCTCCTGGTACCACACCCAGCTCCATACAGAACATGGTATGATGTGTCTGGTTGTGGGAGGAATCTCCAGTGTCATGTACAGAGCTCATGACCTCACCCTACTGAGGACCTTCTCTGTCCACCATGACTGTCCCCCTGTGTACAACAACCAGCTCCATACGACATGGTATTGATGAGTCTGCGGTGAGGATCTCAGTGTCCTGTACCCGAGCCCTGACCTCACCCTACTGGGACCTTATCTCGGCCCACCCATGAACTGTCCCCTGTGTACACACCCAGCTCCATACAGACATGGTATGATGAGACTGGTGTGTGGGGGATCTAAGTGTCATGTACAGAACCAGGACTCACCCTACTGAGGACTCTTCTCTCTCACCAGAATGTCCCCCGTGTACCACCCAGCTCCATTACAGGACATGGATGATGAGCTGGTGTGGGGGATCTCCAGGTCCTGTACGACCCCTGACCGTCCACCACTACTGAGGACCTTCTCTGTCCTACATGGGACTGTCCCTGTGTAAACCACCCAGCTCATACAGAAATGGATGAGAGTCTGGAGTGGAGGATCTATAGTGTCCTATACAGCAGTCATGCCTCCCCCTACTGAGGACCTTCTCTGTCCACATGACTGTACCTGTGTACACACACGCTCCATACGACATGGTATGACGAGTCTGGTGTGGAGGATATCCAGTGTCCGGTACAGAAGTTCCCGGACCTCATCCTACTGAGGACCTTCTCTGTCTACCAGACTGGCCCCAGTGTACACACCCAGGCTCCATGCAGACAGGGTATATGAGTCTGTTATGGAGGATCTTCCAGTGTCCTGGACAGAGACCCTGGACCTCACCCTACGAGGCCTTCTCTGTCCACCATGAATGTCCCACGGTGTACACACCCAGCTCCATAACGACATGTATGATGAGTCTGGTGTGGGGGATCTCAGTGTCCGTACAGAGCCCTGACCTCACCCCTACTCATTAGTTGCTATGTTCCTAGATATATCTTTCTATAGTTCAGCAGTAGTTACATAGAGCTCTTGAGACATTAAAGTCTACACTCAGAAACTTTAGTTACAGTAGGAATATAGTAGGGAAATGAGGGGGCGGCGGGGGGGGAGGGGATAGGAGAATACAACATCATAAGCCAGGTCAGTACAATCTATATGAAATTACTTATTTTTTTTTAGGCAGGTTCTGAACTGTGGGTTGAGTTCACCTCGGGGTCGAAACAAACATTTAAGGAGTGGCCGATTCACTGAAAGCATCAGAGCTGCTGCTGATGCCCACATGGGCGGGGTGGGAGTAGGAGGGAGAGCCAAACTCCTTTACTCCATCCTCACTTCCAAAGTATATCTGCACAAGCGGGAGTGGGAAAATAGGAGGGAGGACATTAACACCCCCTGATCACTCTGGTATTTGGAACAGGGAATTTAACATGGTGCATTGGCACCTCGTGTTCCAAATACGGAGTGATACTTTTGATGGCAATTTCTCCAGGGTCACTGATCAAAAAAGGTCAAGAAACAATAGTTTACAGGGTAGAGGAGACCAAGATAACGTGCGAGCTAGATATGTAAGGAGGGGGCTAGCCCCTCATAAAGAGTAAAACAGGGATGCGGTGGTTAATAAAACATATCCCTATTTTTCAGAATATAGGGCCAAAAGCTCTTTCAACCCACCCAAAATCCAGGGGAAAAAGTGTCGAAGCCGCTGGGGTTTCCAAACTTGGCATGCCTTGGCTCCCCACCAGCATCCTCTCTCTCCGCAAGAAGATTGTGAGGGGTGGGAGGACTGTCAGATTTGAGAGACTCACACACGGCCCGGGTTCTCCCAATCTGAAATGTATTGTTTATATCGCGAGCCCTGCTAATATAAAGCCAAAAAAGAGCTGTGTGTGTGGGAGCTGCCACTCACCTCGCAGTTCCCCACCACACACACACCCAGCCTCAGAAGAGGAGAATGCAGCAGTTCCCCCGCAACCCCTCCTCTTCCCCGTATTGTGAGGAAGATGATGTACTGTGGATATATAGTGGACGCCATTCAGTGTGGTGCTATGTGTTACTGCCAGCGGTTTGTTCCCCAATTGATTGAACCCTTAGTGGCCCGTACATACTGGTGGTGGGACTTCTAAACCCATGGTCTGCCGAACATGATGTTCCAGGAAGTTCACCAAAACCTACAAAGAACTTCTATAAGGACTGAGGGAGTCCTCAAAAAATTGGATAGTTTAATAAAGTTCTTACCAAGGGACTGAACCTTTTTACCTTTACCCTGTTAACCCAAACCACTTTCAAGTTATTACTTTCTTTTAACATACTGAAATATATATGATATAAATATTTATCTGGCTTACATTGTTTTTATCACATTAAGTTTCTCTGGATTCCATTGGTGGTACATTGGAGTGTTATGTACAGCCAAAGCATGTTTTTGTCTCCTTATCAGAGTGGGACGAGGTTAGAACCACATAGACCTCACTGTAAAGGCCTTTATATGTATAATTTCTTATTGGGCAAAATACCAAAATCCAAATAGACCAATATCGTTCACGTTCGGGAGCTCCCCTCCCCTTCGATGATAAGCCATCGCTCGTCAAATTTTTTTGCCCAAAACTTTCAATACCATACACGGCCCCTGCTCAAATCTCCCATTCAGGATGGTCAATGGGGTAACTGTGTGAATCATCGGGCTGGCTGCAGTTGAGAGAGCAGGAAGTGAACTATAAAGGACAGCCGGCACGCTCCTGCGTCGCGAGGAAAGACAAGCAGATGATCCCTGCCTTAACGGAGTCTGTTACCCGGCCGTACGGTAGTTTTCGGGTCTAGAACCCAAAAAAAAGGAGTCGTGAAAGTGGACGAAGGGGACAATGTGGGCACAGAGTGATCCAGAAGGGGACAATGATTGGCACTAGAGGTGATCAGAAGGGGAAGGAATAGCACAGAGTGATCAGAAGGGGACAATGATTGGCACAAGAGTGATCAGAAGGGACAATGAATGGCACAGAGTGATCCAAAGGGGACAATGATTGGCACAGAGTGATCAGAACGGGGACAACATGATTGGCACAGAGTGTCAGAAGGGGACAATGATTGACAGGGAGTGATCAGAAGGGACAATTGATTGGCACACGAGTGATCAGAAGGGGACAATGAATTGCACGAGTGATCAAAGGGGACAATGAATGGCACAGAGTGTTCAAAGGAGGAACAATGATTGGAAACAGAGTGATCAGAGGAGACAATGAATGGACAGAGTGATCAGAAGGGGACAATGCATATGAATAGATCACAGGTGATCGAAGGGGACAAATGATTGGCACAGAGTGATCAGAAGGCAATGATGGAACAGAGTGATCATAAGGCGGACAATCTGATTGGCACAGAGTGATCAGAGGGGAACAATTGATTGGCCACAGAGTCAGTGGATCGAAGGGGGCACAATTGATGGCCACAGGAGTGCTAAGAAGGGGACAATGAATGGCCACGAGGATCCAAAGGGGACAATGAAATGGGACGTGATCAGAATAAGACATCCCCCTGAAAATGGAGACCTAGAGCATATTTTGGACATTTCAAAAAAATATAAGGACAGTGCCTTTATCGGGGAGGAAACACCGTCACCTGTTCTATCTGATGGTTTATCCACTGTGTGTTTGATTGTAATTTCAATAAAGTTATGTTTTAAAAAAAAGTTCACAATAGTTTACCTATATACAAATATTAACGCTCGGTGTTGGTATTGGTACAAATGTAAGTAGGGGGAAAGATTTTTACCCTCCCCCCCTTGTAATTTTCCGCTGGGAGTAATTATTGGGCAGCCAGAGTTATACAGCCAAGGATGTCTTCATTGTAAGTGTCCATTACGTAGGCATGAGACAAACCAAAGGTCCTTCTCAATTCACCCATATCAAAAAAATTGGGTTAATAAAAAAGCAGGGGGAGGTGGTTCTGTATTGGTGTAAGTCAGGGGTGTCCAAACCTTTTTCAAAGAGGGCCCAGGTTATGTAAAGGGAGATGTGTGGGTGGCCGACTATTCAGGTCTTGACATCTTTGAACCATTAACAATTTAATGCAAATGAAGGTTTACATGGAGCAGATCTCATCTTCCACATTACTTGATACTATTATGTTTTATTCGAGATTCATGCCTACCCACTAAAGCCCCCTAACCACATACAATTACAAGGCCATTTCCGTACAAATCAACTTTTTTCTTTTTCCTAACAAAACCGTAATATGAGGCCCTTTCTACATCCTTCCAATCCCTATGTTTCTATCAGGGAGGACCCGGCACTACATAGCGTGATAATACACTTCAAATCTATATGTATTCCTATCAGGGCGGACCCGGCACTACATAGCAGTGATATATACCTTCCAATCACTATGTATCCTACCTCAGGGCAGGATCCGGCATACATAGCAGTTGATATAACCTTCAAGCCAATATTTATTCTATCCAGGGGACCCGGCACTACATAGCAGTGTAGATACCTTCCAATCACTATGTATCCTATCCTCCATACCCAGTCCTATACGCCTAACTTGCCAGCATCCCTAACCCCCCACCCGCATCCCCCATACCAAACCCTCCCACTCCGCCTCGACCCACCACTTACGACCACCACCCAATCACATTCCCCCCTAGCACTTCCTCCAACCCGTCTCCTACACCTCCAACATCCGACCCGCCACCTTCAAATCTCACCCCCACTTATGCCCCTCCCCCCCCCCTCCACTATCTCCCCTACACCACCTCCATGTCCCCCCCCTCTTCCCCACGCCTTACGTCTCCGCATTCCACCCCGCACACACTAACACCGTCCACCCCCATCAATTGCCCTTCCCTTCTCCCCCCACTCCATTTTAAAACCTCTCCCCTCCACAGTACTACCGCCACTTAACCCTACAGTCCTCTACTACTCCCTCCTCTCACCAGGGAGACCCCAGTACTACATAGCAGTGATACTATACCTTCCAATACTATGTATTCTATCAGGGATGGACCAGGCTACTACATAGCAGTAATATATACCTTCCAATCACTATGTTTCTATCAGGGAGGATTTGGCACTACATAGCAGTCGATATATACCTTCCAATCAATATGGATTCTAATCCAGGGAGGACCGTGCACTACATAACAGTGATTATTTGTTCGAAAAAACCTTCCACATCACTAATGTATTCTATCAGGGAGGCCCCGGCACTACATAGCAGTGATATATACCCTCAAATCATACCCCCCCCCACCCCCCCCCCCACCCCCCCCCCCCTAGTATTATCTCATGAGGACCCGGCACTACATAGTAGTGACCTCATATAACTTCCAATCACATGTATTCTATCAGGTGAGGACCCGGCATACATTAGCAGTGATCTATACCTTCCAATCACTATGTATTCGATATCAGAGGACCCCGGGACACTACATACCCAGTGATCTATACCTTCCAATCCCCACTATGTATTATATCAGGGAAGGACCGGCGCTACATAGCAGTGATACTATACCTCCAATCCCAATATGTATTATATAAGGAGGATCCAGCCACTACCATAGCAGGAGGTATCCTTCCCCAATTCACGAGTATTCTATCAGGAGGACCCGGCGCACATAGCCGTGATATCTACATTCCAATCATAGGTTATTCGATCAGGGAGGAACCCGGCCCACTACATAGCCAGTGAGTGATCTATACATTCCCAATCACATGATTCTATCAGGGAGGACCCGCGCGCTACCTAGCAGTGATATATACTTCCAATCACTATGATTCTATCAGGGAGACCCCCGCACTACATAGCCCAGGTCTTATACCTTCCAATCCACTATTGATCTATCAGGGGAGGCCATTTAT
>CM070040.1:76553148-76566920 GCA_036250615.1 Ptychadena robeensis
CCATTGTTTAATCAATGTGTGCATACCTGGGGTTCCAACCTCCGCTCTCTCCAGTCCAGGACCACCAGCCCGCACCTTGTGTGCGCCACCTTCACCCAGAGGACCTACAGTAAACTGGAAGGGGCTGCCGGGGACATGCTGGCCCTTGTACTTCACACTGACTGTGTGAACTCCCATCTCTGTTGGGACGAATCTGATGCAGTAGGTGTTGTTCTCTCCTTCCATGATTTCTGCCTCATGAATCTTGCCGGAAGGACTGGTGACGTGTGCCGTCATATCGTGAATACTGATTTCTGGAAGGTTAAAATTTAAACATAAGCGGTTCAAATATTGCAATAAGTCATAAGTTTGGTAACCACTGACCCATACTTGTCAAGTCTGCATCGGAGACCCCGGGGGGCGTACAGGAAATGATGTCAGTGACGTCACTTCCGGTACATGAATCGTGGTTCTTCCACATACCGGAAGTGACGTCATTGATGTCACTCAGCCATTGTCCGCCCGGTCTTTTGGCGTTACTCTCCCTGCTAATGTCCCACCCGCTTGTGCCGATAATGTGCGGGGTGGGACATTAGCAGGGAGAGTTACGCCCCCTCCCTGCCAGAACAGCTCGATTTCAACAACCCGGGAAAATCTGGGATTTCTTGAAATCGGGATTTGGCTGGGAAAGCCACATAAAAAAAAGTGACTTTCGCAGCCAAAACGGGAGACTTGACAGGTCTGCACTGACCTACGCCAAGTTTAACACCAACTCGACTAGCATGCTTCCAAAATGCATTTTTTCCCTTTAAATACCATATGTATCCAACTATAAGACTCACTTTTTCACCTCCCAAATTGGAGGGGGGTGTATGCGTCTTATGGTTCGAATGCTTGGCTTCCCATCCCCTCTCCCCAGCTGGGGAGCGGTCAGATAAGAGGTGCGGCCACAGCCGAATCTCCCATCTGAACTGTATTATTGCTTATGCCAGCAGGGCGCAGAGCCCTAATGATACAAAGAACATCCAGTCTCCCCATCCAGTCTCCCCATCCAGTCTCCCCATCCAGTCTCCCCATCCAGAAGCTGCAATCACTCTGCAGCTTTCACAGATACAGGCACAGCTGGAGATGGAGCGGAGATCTGCAGATCAGCCCGCGCCCCTCCTCCTCCTCGTCGTCGTCGTCGTCAGTGAGGAGGATGATGAGATGTGCTGTGATAGTACTGCTGCTAGTGACATCTACTGGCTGAATTCGATACTGCATTAATATAATCCATTGCATTAACCCAATTGATTTGAACACTTTTTTGGTTCTCCTGCTCTAAAAACTGGTTGCGTCTTATAGTCAGAAACACAGTATGTCAGTGGCGATATTTCAGATTTGCCGTGCAGAGGAACATGTACCCCTTCCTGGCACACAGAGCTAAACAAAAAGCTTTCATACGTGTATTTGGAGAGTCCTCTTACCAGGTATCTTCAAGCTGAGGTCACACTGGCTGCCAATGTTGGCGACAGACGGCGCCGTTCTCCTGCGTGTGATGCTCTCCTTCATCCTTCCTTCACCGGTCACTTTCACAGAGAATGGACTACCTGGAAAACAGCCGGCAGTGAGAAAACTTCCATAATAACTATTAACCCCGCACTCCGAAAGCCTAGCCAGACGCTTCCAGAACATTACATTGAATGATCTCTTCTAGATGGATCTGATCTGTAAGAAGACCGCCATCCTAAAGCTAGACACACACGGGTAGATCTGCAAAAAGATCCAAATACAATCAATCAACTTGATTGTACTCTAATCTCTTTACAAACCCACCCGTGTGTGCTTTCCTCCGAGTGGGATCAATAGAGCCCGCTTGAAGGAATTCGATTGAACAGGGCACTAACATGGAAAACCTCATTCAATCACCATTACTTTGCATGGAGACGAGAATCTTCATGCAAAGTATTGGATGTCACCGACTCCAGCCTCCTTCCTGCTCAGCAGTCCGCTGTCAGTGTGAAGGGGGCGGAGCCAGCACTCCTCACTCGGAAGCTGCTGCTGAGAGGCAGGCTGGATTACTCCCCAGCTTGTAGCATGTTCTGATTCACACGCTGCAAGCTGGGGAGAACAGGACCTTGGGGTACACATTGAACCGGAATTGATGTGCCCATTGATTTCCATTCAATCACAGATCAATCACGCTGTGATTGATCAGGGGGTCGCTTGCACGGGAATCTACCTGTGTGTGCCTAGCTTAAAGCTCGATACACTGCAGTGTCAAGGAAGCTCCAGCCAAGCGCGATGGCATCAGCCCATATCGTGCTGCAGCGCTTCTGCAGCTGCCAGCCCATCCATTACATTGGATGGAGACCTGCTGTCCCCATTCAAAGTAATGGTTTCGACCAAGGTTTTCCAACAGGTTGACCTATTGCCCAGATACACCCCCATATGAGGGTAACTGGGTAAAATATTTTACTTGTAGGCCTTGGCAAACTTTCCATTCACAGACGATTTAAGAGTGGATGTTATTGGGGAGAGTAAATAAGTGGTATGGGGGGTGTTACTTGAGGGGGGTGGGTGGTAATCTTCCACCATGTGGAGGGGTGTTAATCGGGGGCTTCTTGATCTCTAATGTAGAAGGGATTGCTGCTCTTATGGGCACAAAGGCTTGACCCCCTAGGCCTATACATGAGGAAAGTCTTTTTGAGGGGTTTACTTCCTGATTCAATTATAATGATTATTAATTATTAGCCATATAACACACTAGGTAGATGCCAGGCTTGGAGGACACCATGCATGGGGCACCTCATACGGTGCCAGAAACCTGTTTGGTCGAGTTCCTTTGAGCAGGAACCGTTGATCCTGCTTAAATTAAGAAACAGATTAGAGGAACATCGGGCACTGTGAGTGCACGGCACCGGATGATGCTTTTATGTGTTTCTTCTTCGAGCCGTGTGTGCCCAGCACAACAGACCTCCGATGGGAAATAGTGCTTTGTCATCAAATATCCCCATGTCTGGTGCAGGATTACTTTCCTTTGTCCTTCGTGCATCCTTCTCCGCTCTATTTTTAATAGTAAACTGTAACCCATTGGAGGTAAGCTTTACATAAATCTACTCCCCGACAATAGGACATACCTGGAACGTGCTGATCGGCAAACTTTATATTGATGATGTAGTTTCCCGGCTCTGTTGGACAGTACGTCACTTTGCACGTGCCGTCTTCCAAATCCTCAGTGTTGATGTCCACTTTGCTGGGTCCTTCAATGGACAGGCTGAGGCCTCCATAGCCTGCAACAGAGAAATGGTCACCAACTGGAATGCATCAAACATGCGGCTTGATATTGGAGCAGTTGGAGGTTCCCTGCAGCAGCGTGACTCACGCTGCTGCCTGATATCGGAGGATCTGGAGCTGCAGCATTGCGGTGTCTCCAGCACAACCGATGCTTTGCATGGAGACCTCGTGGTCACTGACCGTGATTTACGCTTATGTATCAACATCCCGGTTTTTGAGCAGGATTGATTGGTCGCGCTCAAAAACATATGAAATGGGCCAGATAGAAGCGGCCATCGATCTGGCCCATATCTACACGTGTGTTCCCAGCTTATTAAATTGCTCCTGAAGCCAACATTTCGTGATTGCTCTTCCACTATGGCAGTGGTTCCGAAACGGGGGGGGGGCGCAAAGGTATGCCAGGGAGGCACTGGCCGTCATTCTTAACCTGTGTTTGAATAGGGAGGGGGGGGGGGGGGGGGGGGGGGGTTGATAATTTTCCTTAATAGAAAAGGGGGGCCCTGCAAGGGATGTTTGGGAACCTCTGCACTATGTGTTGCTTTTCACCCACTTTAGGTTTACTATTGTACCCAAAGGGAATATCTATAAAGGGAGAAAAATATTCATCCCAAGTTCTAAACTCAGAACCAGCCCCGGGTTTACAACATGTTTTTAGGATTGCCACAATAAAGGTGGTAAACTTTGATTTGTGACAGTGATTTAGTCACAATCCACATAACACATGATGTCCACGCATTGATTGTTCAAACTCCCTAGCGGTCAGCACCTACCACGCCGTTTTTGGGAGAAAGCCAAATAGTGGACAAACTGGGTTCGACTCAACCTCTAGAGAGGTCAAGGCAAGAACCAGGTAGTTTCTGTGGTTTCCCAGTCTTTACACAGCTTACATTGAAGCCATGTAGACTACACATTATACTTAAAGGCTGCCATACACACCCCGACGGGTGCAGACAGACCTACTCCGATATGCACCGGAATGCAAACGTGATGACGTCATCACGTTTGCACCCTGGTGCATTATGGGGCCCCTTCAGTCGGCCGGCACCCTTTGTGTGCCGGCCATTAGCTTCAATGAAGACGCCGGTCTTCATTGAAGCTAATGCCATCGGCCAGAGAACATTGGACATGTCCGTTCACTGGCCGGCCGAGCTGTGGGGCGACAGGGATCTGTCGCCCCATGTGGGCACATGCCGATTAACAGCCGATTTTTCCGCTGACCGACGGCACGAGCGCGCACGTCCGGTCAGGTGAAAAAATTGGCCGCTTATCGGCATGTGTATGGCAGGCATTACTTGCAAGGAACAGGTGAGGTTTATATTACAGTCACTATAATAAGGATAAGGCAACAGGCAGCGCCCAGATTTCCTTTACATTAAAGTATGAAAATCTACTTCTAGTATTTGAAGTGCAGGGTTTGTCCTTACCGGCTTCTCTCGAGTCAATGATGAACTCTGAAGGCTCGAACGTCCGTCCTTCTGTTAGGCCCTGGCCAGATACCACCACCCGGCTGGCGTCGCCAATCTCCGACTGGCTGATCATCACAGTGATGGGACTATTGGGGATGTGGTGGCCATTCTTCTTAATGCTGACTATGTGCTCTCCAGTCTCCTTGGGCACAAATGAAATACCTACAGGAGAGTTCAGACAACGATATTTAGTTCAGGACTGTACAATGACATGGGCAATCAATGTTACCTTCACACAAATCACATTAATGTGGAAGTTGTACATGAGATTTTCTTATATAGACCAAGTTCCATCAGAAAGTCCAGCCCCTATTTCCTGTTATCACTGCATCCAGTACAATTCCCTTTGGCCCCCTCTCTTCCCTGGTGTGATGGACCTGGTGTCATCACACCAGGGGAGAGAGGGTTAACTTCAAAGGGGCACATCTCGGGAAATGCAATGTAAAGTTTTTCCATAGAAAACTGTTTTTGTGCGATTTAATTTTAAATCTCCTGCCGCCACCCAGATGCGACGTCATCATGTCATTCTTCAGTACCGGAGCCACCAGATTGGTCAGTTTGCAGTGCTCCGCTGGTCAGCTGGTCCCAGTGCAATTCTAACAGGTCAGCACTGGACACAAGTAACTAAAGGATTGGATAAATCTACACTGGGGTTCCCTCAATTTCTTTATTCTCCAATTTTTAAAAAAAGCCAGAGCACCATGCTGCACTAAACTTCCACTTCTGTGAGTAGATGTGGACAGGAGAGATTCATCACTGCTAATCACCCAAGCCTCGCAACTGGGCAGGGGAGAGTTCTTACAGCCACAAGGGGAACATGGAACAGATGTCCCAAATCCCATTGCAGCTGTATGACATCTCACCGAGGCGTCAGACAGTGGGAGTGGCACACTCGTAAAAAGCACCCCTCCTGCTGTCAGAAAAAGGTTTATTTTAAATTGCGGATCTGCGCTGGAGCTGATACTGCTGAGTGACCTATGAGGTGGTAAGTTCGCTTTAAGGCTAACTAAAGATCTCCTCGAAATACTTGAAAACCTTAAGACAAAAAAATATATAAATAAACGTCTTACCTATATGACCATTGCGGAGTCTCTTGAGTAGACACGGCTCTTCCCTACCGGATGGAGAAGTCACTGTGGCAGTAAGTTGGCTCAAATCGGTTTCTGTGATGTTCAGGGGAATATCGGCAGCTGACCCAACTTTGAGCTGAGACATGCGCATGGTGTCGTCACCTGAGAAACATGGAATAACCCGTCATATCATGCTGCGCTATAACAAAATGACAATACTGACTACAAGCCATATGACACAACAGACTTCTCGACAACACTTGAGTAAATTAGATATGCACTAGACACAATAAGAATTGAGAACTATACTATTCAGGGCTGTGTCTCACCCGCTATGCCGAATATGCATGCGCATAGCCAGCGCCCTCCCTCCCCATGCCGATCTGAACAGATTGAGCTGCCATACGGATTGTGGCGGTGGGGGTTTGTGTGTGGTTGAGAGGGAAGGAGTAGCGGCATGTACCTTCTCCAAAAGCACCCACTGATCAACCAATTGCACCCCCCTCCCCCGAGAGGAGCCCAAAGAGAAAAACTTGCATAGGGCTAAAAATGCCCCCCAATTCCATTTCTTTTACTAAACCAGTAAGCCAATATGGACTCCCAGTATACATGTCTGAACATCATCACACCAAGTCATTCATGTTTAACAGGTCATTGGGCTCTCCCTTCACCCATGGACGTTCGGTTACACCAGTGGTTCCCAAACTGGGAGAAAAAGTATTCCAGGGGGGCGCTGGCCCTCATTCTTAACCTGTGTTTGAAGAGGGAGGGGGGCTCAATAACTTCCCTTAATAAAAAAGGGGGGCCCTCCATGGAAAGTTTGGGAACCACTGGGCTACTCCAAGTGCTTTTTTTCCCCATGTATGTTCTGTATTCTAGCTACTCCGCACCATATGGAGTATGAAGTGACACTGGTTACAAATTCTTTCCAGTAAACCAATGAAGAAAAAGCTCACCTGTGATTCTGGCTACGAATGGACTGCCGGGGATATGCTTGTTGTTGTACTTGACAATGATGTTGTAGTCTCCGGGAAGGACAGGGAGATAGGACACCGTACATGTTCCGTCCTGGTTGTCTGTACAGCTGATTTCCGCTTTAGAAGGACCCTCAATGGCCAGTGACAGACCACCTAAAACATCAAATGTGTCAAGCCAATGTAGATCGTTTAATCAGTATTTTTTACCTAGATATCTGCCCACTCACCTTCACCAGCATCCTTCGTGTTCACAGTAAATACAGCCGGTTTATTCACCATGCCATGAATTAATCCTGGGCCATAGGCAGTGACATGGCCGCTGTTGACGTAGTCCACATAAAACTGCAGTGGGCTTCCTGGAATGAAAAATAGGCAGTTTGTTAAGAAAAAGGTCACGCACCATATAAAAATTTGAGTATTTTCTACAATCCTCATTTGCTAGATTGAACAAAAATAAAAGACCTGGATTGAAAGACTAGTTGGCATGAGTCCAACCAATGTAATGAAGCCAAGTTACAAGGATCAACAAGGTAAACGCCCCATTCATTTAGTTTTAGTTTATGTATACCTGGTAATCACATAGTACTAGTACTGCTCATTTTTTCATTGAGCCAATGTGTGCTCGCACACAAACCGTAAAACTCTGCAACCAGTGCCAAAAAGTGACCTGACACCCAAATGAAAAACCCCAAAAATGCATGGGTGCGGTTATGTTGCCAATGAGGGGTGACTAGTGGGTCAGGCAGGTCCCAAAGTGACCTCGACCGGAGCCAGGTCTCCAGAGTACTAGAGACCAGGGTAGACGCCCCTCTACCCAGAGGGTCCCAAACTTGGAGAAACTGCTGGGCTGGAGCTGTAAGCACGTCCCTCCCCTGTACTAGTGAACAGCGACAAACGTGTATAAGTGGGGGGGGGGGGGGGGGGGGGGGGGGCAGACTACACAAAGATAAATTAAATTAGTTCCTTGTGCTGTACAGCATGGGGCTATTAAAATTCCTCTGGTCGGTCCAAAAGGTCGCCCCTGGGAGGTAGGTGCTCAAAATTGTGCGATAGGTGGGTAGTGTCAAACATGCTGTAACAGGTGGTCCCCCACCAGTGAATTTTACAGCACCCCTAGGTACCAACCAGGAGAACTAGCCGCCGAGTGCCAAACCTGGACCCCCTGACCAGTCAAAAAGGCATGACAGCAAGTAGCAACCTCATCCTCTACCCAGGAAAGGGCCACAATGACCCGAATCAAAGACTGGGGAGGACATGGCATTCCCTGCCACCTTCCAATCACCCCTCATGGCTCACCCCAACACGACACCCCAGTACACAGCCAAGCTGGATCAGAAAAGCTCAGGAGTTACCCCCTTAAACTTCCCTTATGAAATGGAACCCCTCCCCCCTCCTTAGAAGGTCTATACGAGAAGTTCCATAGGGAACTGATCAGAACAAGAAGATGCATAATTAACGGATCTGCGGCATCCTTGTCCAATTTACCTGGAATGTGAATGCCATCATACTTGATGTCCATCTCGTGAAGGCCTGCTTCAGTTGGAGCATATCTTACAGTGACCGTTCCATCCTTGTTGTCGGTAATATCTGGCTTCGCCACCTTCCCAGAGGGCATGCGGACTTCCCCTATACCAAAGCACAACCTGCATCAGATAACCGTATACCAAGAGGCACGAGGAAAACATACTTAGTGAACCATCTGTACCTGTGATCTCTCCTTTTTTAATGGTAAATGGAATAACCAAATCGAAAGGTCTCAATCCTGCAACATCCAGTCCATTCACACCCATAACAGGGCGGTCTGTAGCCTGCACAAGAGGAAAAGAAAATGTCAGGAGGAATTCGGACAATGATGATGGGACTTAGAAGATGAAGACGACATGCCATCATGGAGACAAAGAAAACCAAACTTTGATGCTGGCTCCATAGAAGAAATGGATCCAAACGATGTTGGCAAAGTCCATCAAACCATTAAAACAGCTCTAAAG
This sequence comes from Ptychadena robeensis, assembly GCA_036250615.1. NCBI lineage: Eukaryota > Metazoa > Chordata > Amphibia > Anura > Ptychadenidae > Ptychadena > Ptychadena robeensis. The sequence goes on from CM070040.1 coordinate 76,561,905, forward strand.
CTGGGAATAGTACCGTCTATTCCTTAGCCGATTCTCTGCACTAGAAGCGCTGTGATGACATCATTACGCCCGACCGCTAGTGCCGAGAATCGGACGGCACTCTTCATCTGCAGCTCATTAGTTCGGCTGGGGCATCCCCAGGGCCGAACTAATTGGTGATTGGGGCTAAAAGTTACCACCGTCGAGATCACTGGTGGCGATGCCAGGACAGACGGCTGATTTTACCCATCCTCAGTCGTTGCAGCCTCCATGCCTGCACGACCCGATCCTTAATGGAATGTGGGGATCGCGCATGACTCGATTGTGCCAGGCAATATGGTCCATGTATACCAGCTTAAGGCTCTAGGGTCTTCAACAGACCAAAGTCTGATACCTAGACAAGTAGAATTCATTTCTAGCTATCGCTCGGTCCGATCATGTACCATATTCTGAGCAGCAAGCCACCTACCAGAGAATAGATCTGAACACCCCTAATGCCCGGCGGTACCCAAAATACCAACCATGCCCCCCCACTTTCATAAGAAAACAAGAGTCATAAGGTGCTTGCATTTGTTGACAAATTAAAACATGTCGCCCATGTCACAAGTTACATGAAACTCCTGACAATGTGGCGGTCCAAGGTCAGATTTGTGTCCTGAAAGAAAGAGGAAGGGAAAACGAGTAGACATCTCTCGAAAAAAACTGGCACCAACCAACGAGCCCCGCCATTGAACCCCCACCGCTCGTCTGGTCACCAACAACCATTTCCCACTGGCAGTGACAAAATGGGTCAACGGTTGTGGTGGCTGGCGATCCACATATTGAAGCTGGCCATACAATGGGTCAGATTCCTGTGCGATGATGATCTAAGCGCAACCAATCACCACACAACAATTTGTTGAATAGATGCGCACCACCGGTCTGCTCCAGCCAAATCACCGTTGATGCGTGATTGAAGACAACCTTGGCTCCTATGTTTATCACCATTTTTCTTGGAGCATTATAAAAATACAGTGTGCAGCTTTGAATTCTGAACGATGCCTTTACGCGTTGATCAGGAACAAACCCACCGTGTCAAGCCAAGCTTTTACGTGCTCGGCGAACAGAGAGTAGGCCTGCACTCAACACGATGAGCATATCTCATCCCTGGGCCGAAACCACATGGACTTGATAGTGGAGTGACGTAGGGGGTTTTTAACCTCCTGGGTTTGGCCCTAGTAACTCATAAGACAAACATTGCCTGTACACTCTCAGATCCCCGAGCGGGGTATGCTGGATAAAAGGTGATGTCAAAACCCATCCAATTAACACTGTAGTCTATGGGTGCAGCCTACCCCACCAGTGATGCGATCGGGGGCAGACCCTGGAACTATTTGGCGTACACATCGCTGGGGTGTTGGATGGGGGGGGGAAATCTGGGTTGGACAGGTAAGTTTCTCCTGAATTAACTTGTGCATGAAACTCCGCCTAAGTAAACTTGGGCCAAACGCCCAGGAGGTTAACCACCCCCCACCCCCTCCATGCAGGCAGGAAATCGCAGCGGAGAATATTGTCCTCCATCTTGATTGCCCGTTGCACCACTTTTCCTGGCCCACATCAATTAGCTGTATGCCTACAGCATGGGGAAGGCCCAGCAGACAGCTATTAGTCAGCCGCTAGGCCTGCTACATGCTGTACAGCATGAAGCACTTATTTTTGTGTTTACTTCTGACAAAAAAGCGTGTCACATGTGTAACACCCAGGAGGTTAATGAGATGGGGGGGAAGGCATCTGGGCATTGAGAAAAAAAAAAAAAAAACTTGATGCCCAGATGCCATGAAGCTCAATCAACTCAATAGGTGAACCATGGGTCAAGAGTAATGTTTGGACAAAACACGCTCCAAGTTCTTTAGTCATCAACCAGCAGCAAAGTTTGGTCAGAAACTGATGTAAAACACAACTATACAGAAGTCTTTGCAGTAAGTTTATCCAAAAGAAAGATTGGCAAACCTGGAAACATGATTTCTGCAAGAGACCATTAGACATCACTGAACACATGGAAAACTGATGAAAGTAATAAGAGTAAAATGCCTTCCAACCACCCACACAAGATGGCTGGCTGGAAATCCAACAGACGGGAGGACTTAATGGGAAGGAGATGTTGGTAGTGAGAAAAAGGATGTGAAGATATGGAGGACATCTGGAATATATAGAGCGGACAGAAGTACGATCCCAGTAACATATCCCCCCCACACTAAATTTAAAGGCCCGCAGAGACCGAGGGAAAGGCCATTTGTGGAACATTAGGAGCAGGGAATGAAATTCTGGAATTTGTCTGGTGTTTGCCACAGCGGAAGCAGAGCTTTAGAGAAAGCGTCACCACTCAACTACCCCACTATATTAGTGCTACAAGCCATAGGATTAAAGCAACGTCTCCATAGACCATGTCCAAGCAGCTCTGCGCGGGCGGCAGGACGCTCATACGACAAACTGGTTCATTCAGATGTAAAATCCCCATGTAGAGCTGACTGGAGGACGGTATGGCTTAAGCCACAGTGTATGCATAAGGCAACTCAAGTGTAGTCTACGCACATGCAATAAAGCCACTAATAGTGCAAACAAGCGGTTTCACAGGCATGTTGTAACAATTAGTTCTGTTCTACTCCTGTATACCCTCTAAGCATCAACTGTGAACAAACTTTTAAATAACTAAAAACTTTCAAGAGCTCCACCCAAAACCAAGTTTGGAGTCATCACTTTAGCTATAAAAGGAGTGAACGCATTCTCCTTACCGCCTGTGATCAACTCAAGTCATTCCCTTTAACGGGAAATCCTTAAAAAAAGTTAGTGACAAATGAAGTTTACTAGGGAAGAGTCACAAGCAGAATCTTGGATGGAGTTCTTAAAATAATAAAAAAAAGTGGAATGAGAATAGCAGACTAGCTAGTGTGAGCGAGCGCCAAATTCCAAAATTTCTTCTCCATCTCCAAGTGCTCCCAGGTATTTCTCTCCATAGGATACAGTTACTGTTAGAGGATGGGTACCCAGGGTTGCTGCATGCCCGGGTATGCGTAAGTTGGGGCTAACTGCTGCTGAACCATCTGCTGAGGCATCATTTGCTCGCCGTCCAGAGCCTGTGTTGGGAGGTGTAGAGCAAATGTTAGTTATATTGTACAACCTGGAGAGCAAGATATGCGGATGGCATCAGATCTATATAGTACAGTTTATTCGTCCTATACACGCCTTAAGGAAAGACAAAAGTAAGGGTCCCCCATACACCTTTAGATCACTCCATACAATTTCTTATAGATCTACCAACAACTATATAGTGCCGGGTCCTCCCTGATAGAATACATAGTGATTGGAAGGTATAGATCACTGCTATCAGGGATATATACCTTCCAATTACTATGTAGTGTTGGGTCCTCCCTGACAGAATACATAGTGATTGGAAGGTATATATCACTGCTATGTAGTGCCAGGTCCTCCCTGATAGAATACATAGTGATTGGAAAGTATATATCACTGCTATGTAGTGCCAGGTCCTCCCTGACAGAATACATAGTGATTGGAAGGTATATATCACTGCTATGTAGATCAGGGTCCTCCCTGAGGAGGAGGACAGTGATATGTAGTGCCGGGTCCTCCCTGACAGAATACATAGTGATTGGAAGGTATAGATCACTGCTATGTAGTCCAGGGTCCTCCCTGATAACAGTGATATATACCTTCCAATCACTATGTATTCTATGTAGTGCCAGGTCCTCCCTGATAGAATACATAGTGATTAGAAGATTAAGAAAGCTCCTCATATTACATGGTTTAGGTAGAACAAAAATTGATTGTACAGAAATGTATGGTAAGATTGTAAGGTGTGTGGGGGCCTTAAGGGTCCCCATGCACCTAGAGATTGATCTGTCAGATTTCCTTTAGATTTCCTTTGGTTTTACCACAATCATGTTATAGGAGGGCCTTTCTAAACCATCAAGTCTACCTGTGTTCAATCGCAGAGGACCCGGCACTACATAGTCGTTGGTAGATCTGACAGATCTAAAGGTGTATGGCCAGATTTACCGTAATTGCATCGAAGGGAACAAAAAAGTTTTAGAATAAATCACAGTTGCCCATTGTTTTGATACATAAAGGAAGCCTGTCAATGTGTTATGCGATGGATGGTGAACATTTCTGACTAGCCGCACACTAATTACATGGTATTTCAAGAGCTTTCTAAACTGCTGTAACTGTCATACCGAGCATGTTTGTGCTGATTTACTAAACCATTGCACTGCCTTTTATGGTAACCAATTCCCTGTGAAGAGTTAGACATGAGAGGACGACCCAACAAGGACCGACTATGATAGAGTGACCATTGTGGGAACATTTTGAGGAAACTGGTCACATTACATATGTTGTGAATTAGGAGTTTATCGTTCTAGCCTGGTGGAGAACCTATGGCACGCGAGGGCAGGCAGAGGCCTCGCTGTTGGTAGGGAGAGAGAAGCGCCGACCTCCGCAGCATAATCCCCGATGCAGTCAAGCTATGTTCCCACTTGGGCCAATCGCGGCCCATTAGTTGAAGTGTGCACAAGCCCATTTAACTACATGGAGGCTATCCATTAATATCGTGTCGGCCCCGCAGCTGATCTATGTGGGAACATACGCTCAGTCTGATTGGTGGAGATGGGAGGTTATTTTTTTTTAGCTCGGCTAACATTGTATTCCGGAGCCGAGTTCTGCCGGTGAAATATAAACAGACCGCTAATTTACCAGGAAATTTAAGGGATTTGCCTACTTTTGTTTTATCATGTTGACCAATAATGTTAGAGAATCCCAAAATTTAAGAGGAAAAAAATTTCACTTCAGCACACGGGGTGTAAAGGAATGATTTGCATAGCTACACCCAATCAGATAAACGCACATCCAGAACCACTGGCGTATAGTGCAAACATGGCCAGACCCCCAGTTTGGCAACCACTGCCTTAGGCTAACATTGGGGGGCGCAAAAGTATTTCAGGGGGGCGCAGGCCCTCATTCTGAACCTGTGTTTCAATGGTGGGG
>CM070040.1:76566960-76596643 GCA_036250615.1 Ptychadena robeensis
GGGGGGGGGGAAGTTTGGGAAGCCCTGGCCTAAGGGCATGTTTCCACTTTGACGATCTTGCCCCATCCTGGCTGATCGCACCCATTCATTGAAACGAGCACGGTTAAAAATCATTGGACTTAGATGCATCTAACCACATGTATTTAGGTCTATGGTCGCAATCAGGTGTGCCCGATCACTGCCGACCGCAGATGTGGGGATGAGCCCCATTAAATGCATTGCTGTGATCTTCACGTAGTAGAAACAAGGCCTTATGGTACTTTACCATTATCCTGGAAAAGCTGGGTAAACATTTGGGTATAAATATATATATATAGCAGAACAGTGCAAGACTGAAGTCAACACTCCATACACCTCACTTACCGTAACCTGGAAAGGACTGTTGGGGATGTGCTCCCCTCCGAAGCGCACACAGATGACATATTTGCCAGGCTGGGGAGCGGTGTAGAAAATGTCGAAGGTTCCATCTTCATTTTCTACTACATCCACATCCACCTCGGTGCCATCCGGTGTGCACACCGTACATGTCACTTTACCCTTGCCAGCAGCCTTGGCATCAACTGTAATCACCGTCTCCTCGCCAATCTGGATGGTTGGTCCAATACCAGCACCTAAGTAGAACCAAGATGAAGAAAAAGGGGCGGGGCAAAGGGAATCTTCAATCGGGATGCAGAGACCGGAAATGCAAAATCATGCAACCAATGCCCATCAGCATTCACAGCCAGGTACCCATCTGTTCTTACGGACGATCAGCGGTCAGGAAATTATAATGCAAATTACAAATTACGCTACAGAGGTCCAAACCCATTGCAAATCTAGGTGGGAAGGGATTATCAACTGCCCTGTTATATGGTTAAGAGAAATATTTCGATCAGTATTTGAAATGCTCAACACAGAATGCCATCAACAACAGCACTTGATATCTGCAGTGTGTGATTCAAATCAACTGGACTTGCTGTGTTTATTTCTTGAAGAGGTTTCCCTAGTTATCCGACTGACTCAGTTCAGAAGCGAAACCTCTTCAAGAAATAAACACAGTATTTAATTAAAATCAACTGGACTTGCTAACGATATATAATGACCTGGATGAATGCGAACCTTCACAGACAAAAGGACTCAATATTACAGTGAAAGCCAAACTGGTTTACAAACCAAGACCGATGTTTACATTTGTAATAAGGGAAGCTTTTGGTTCACATAGGGTTGTCTGTTGTAAAACTATCTTAAGGGTCCCCCCCCCCCACATGTAGCGAGTGGGGTCCGCCAGATGAGCTGTGGAAAGCAGCGTGATGACGTCACCACATTGCACCCCATCGCTCAAAGTATCGCCAAGCACCCTTTGTGTTCCGGCTGTTTGAATGGGGACGCCGGTCCCCCATTGAAACTAATGGCATCGGTCAGAGATTAATGGACATGTCCGTTCTCTGGCCGATCAAGCTGTGGGACAACAGGGACCTGTCGTCCCATGTGGGCACCCATGATCGGCAGCCAATTTTGGCACCGACTGACGGCTACCGCTCATTGTGTGAGTGTGGGGACCCCAAGTAATAAAAAGATACCATATTTGACCAAAAGGACAAGTAATGAAATTTAAAAACACAGCCAAAGTGCCTCTGTGCCCTGCAAAGCAGTTGGGAAAATATTCTCCTGTTTGGGGGGGGGACCCAACTTAAAAACTTTTGGTTGGTTTCTAAGAACCGCATTGGATACAATTTAGATTAGGGGTGTTCAAACTTTTAAGCAAACAGCCACATTGGATGAGGTGAAAATGTGTCGGGGGCTCCTGCCAGTACCAGGGTCCTTCATAGACTGAGGGTAACAGGAAAAGTAAACACAGGCCACATTCAGCCCACCAGCTGGACTTTTATGCATTCATCTAAACCAAGTACAGTATGTTTAAAGACTTCTTAAATACAAACTATAGATTTAAAGTTGACAAACTGAATCTCTTCAGAGAACATTATGTGTCTGTAGATTAGAGTAAATAACAGGGCTTGAGAAGAACGCAAGGTTTCAATGCGATAAATTGACCAAGGGAGCCAGTGACCCAACTGTGGTGCAGTGCAATTTGCAACATTTCCTGACAGACGGACCTTCCATAAGAACGCAGCTCTACAAACTAGCCAGAGGTAAGTGAGAAAGGGTGCAGAGCCAGGTGGAATTAGAGTGGCAACCAAGATTCTAAAGAGGGTTGAAATAAAAGGAGCCATACAAAGCAGGCATGCAAGAGCAATCCAAAGAAATACGTACCAAACCCAACCCACATACAGTTCATTGGCTTAGAGTGTGGTCTACATAACTGATCCATGACAAGGCCTTAAAGATTAATTTGGTATTCTCAGTATTGGTGCAGGTAACTGAAAACTTGTGTCATTTAACCTTTCGGTTATAAAGCCAAATTTGCAGAACTCTGTAGGTTCCAATGACTACACGATGGCCCAAGCATCACGCAGTGCCTACACGATGGCCCAAGCATCACGCAGTGCCTACACGATGGCCCAAGCATCACGCAAGGACTACACGATGGCCCAAGCATCACGCAAGGACTACACGATGGCCCAAGCATCACACAAAGACTACACGATGGCCCAAGCATCACGCAGCGACTACACGCAAGCATCATGCAAGGACTATACGATGGCCCAAGCATCATGCAAGGACTACACGGTGGCCCAAGCATCATGCAGTGCCTACATAATGGCCCAAGCATCTTGGAATGACTACATAATGGCCCAAGCATCTTGGAATGACTATGTGATGGCCCACAATTCAGTTATTTGTTCCACACTCTTTAACCAAAGACCTGTATCCGGCCATTTCCACCAAGAAGGAGGAGGCATATCCACCAACCACAACATAGTATTACAATGGGCTTATATGCACCAACAGGATAATCTAGCCATAAGTAGAAGATTGGTTGGACTGGGAATACAAAATGTTTAACCTACACTGTGGCACATCAAGGGAGTTGCAAATACACATTTACAGCATTGCAACACCATCCCTACAGTTAAAGAATAAATGCGTTCTCAGTCCATTTCCTCAACTATATAATAGACTGGGCAGTACACAGCTGTTACACAGGGCCGTATAAGAAAAAAAGCACCATTACTTTGTTAGGGAGTAGATAAAATCCACACCTTAACAGATTAAAAATGATTTAGCAATACCAATCAGTTATAGATGCAAGATTTAGATTTTAGATGTTGGGTACCACCAGTCTGCACCACTCCAATGGTATGGATTGCAGACATGTTCAGTATTGGACTACATGGTACTGTACAGGGTATGGACTGTATTGGGGTACATGCCTATTAACTTTCCCTTTTTGAATAAGGGAAAATTCACAGGAAACGACATCACTTCCAGTATTCTGAACTAGAAAGCAATGGATTTCAAATGCAGGAAGTGATGTATTGGGATGTTTATCTCTCCACCATTCTATTAAGTATTAACTTAGGAGGGAGGGGGCATTTCTCCCTTCTAGCTTCCCATCTCGAATATTTGTAGAGTGGGAACTAAGGAGGGGGAGCAATGCCCCCTACCTCTTAAATTACCACGAGTTTAAAGTCGCAGGATTTCTTAAAATTTGCAAAAAATTGACTTTCCAGCCAAAACAGGATGGTTGACCGGTATATGTTGGGGTAGACAAAGAACCTCAAAGTCTTACCCTTCGCTTCAGTTGCATGTAAAAGTGCAACCAATTTGCAGTACAAGAACTCCCAACCCCGTGTATAACAGCCGTGAACGTCCAGATTACAGAGCTGCCAGATAGTCCAGCATCATTCATAGAATTTGGAAGCAAAATGGCCTCCAAATCGTAAGGGGAAAAGGGACAGTAGAGATCAGTCAAGATCAGCAAGCTGCTTACCTAGCCCGTGACCTCCGATTGACACTGAGGTGAAAGGGCAAAGAGCAAGGAAAGGTCATGTGAGACAAGGTGACAATTGTGAGGGTAAAGTGCATAACAAAATAAAAACACAGCAGAGATTATGTTCATCATGACAATGTTACGCCATAAACCGTGTGCAGCGTGTGTACGTAAAAAGCAGTGTGAGGAGAGCAAATTGTCTTAAAGGCATTCCACACTCGACCATGTGCTACGTGACAGACACAACATGGCATATTCTATGGGCTAAAGTTACAGTTATGATGATGGAAGTGGAGGCGCCACCAACTAACCACCTCCATGTAGACCATTATGACCATGACCCAACTGATGGAAGTGGAGGCACCACCAACTAACATTATACCATGACCTAACTGATGGAAGTTGAGGCACCACCAACTAACCACTTCATGTAGATTATGACCATGACCCAACTGATGGAAGTGGAGGCACCACCAACTAACCACCTCTCCATATAGAATTATATGACCATGACCCAACTGATGGAAGTAGAGGCACCACCAACTAGCCTCCTCTCCATGTAGATTATTAGGACCATGCCCCAACTAATGGAAGTGGAGGCACCACCAACTAACCTCCTCTTCATGTAGATTATGAACATGACCCAACTGATTAAAGTGGAGGCACCAACTAACCACCTCTCCATGTAGAACATTATGCCCATGACCCAACTAATGGAAGTGGAGGCACCACCAACTAACCACCTCTCCATGTAGAACATTATGCCCATGAGCCAACTAATGGAAGTGGAGGCACCACCAACTAACCACCTCTCCATGTAGAACATTATGACCATGGTCCAACTATGCATACAGGCAATGTCTCCAAAATGTGCTAACTGTACGCCGACCCTTATTTATCTTCTAAAGCCAACACAACCTGGTAGAGCCTCATCTTGACAGAAGCATGGTGGTCATCATACCCACACAAAGTAACAAGTCTTCAACTGCACATTAAATGAGCTGACATTTTTAAAAACTCAAAATAAAACTAAAATGCCCCCCCCCCCATAAATGAAGAAACTCCGGTTACTCCCTACCTGTCACTGTGCATTTGCTGGCATCTCCTGTTGGCACAGCACGAATGCGGTAAGGAGAATATGGGATCTCATCTCCTCCATATTTAATGAGGATAGTGTACCGCCCAGTCATATCTGGTACATATGACACTGTATAGGTGCCATCTTGGTTGTCACGGATGGAAGCCTTCTTTGGTTTGCCTTCAGGATCCTGAAATGAAAATGTAAGTAGCATATTGCGGCAAAATAAAAAATAAATAAAAAGGACTTCAAGTCCCAAGATCTACAGGAATGACTACTTACAGTGATCTGCACAGCAAGGAGACCTTCTCCAGCATCCTTTGCGTCAATAGTAAACTCTACAGGCAAACTAGCTGGCACACCGGTAGTGTTTAGTCCAGGGCCGCTGGCTTTTACCTTGCTGGCATCGTGAGTTGGTAGAACTTTTACTTTAAATGGACTGTGAAGAGATTGGCGCAAATTAACATTAAATGAAATTGAACTCACCCTACTTGGATGAAGATTTTAATCACTACACAAGCAATACATAGGGTTGCCTTCTTTAAATCAACAAAAGATGGCAAAAGCCTGTAGTGTTTATATCAACTGGACTTGCTGTGTTTATTTCTTGAAGGCACTTCGCTAGTCATCTTCTCAATTCACAGTGACAAGATCTTACTGGAAATAAATACTCTGAGGTATAGCTCCAATCCACATAATGTTACCCAGCATATGGTCTGAGGCTCATGGAGGTAGGTGTTACTACATAAGCATGATTGGAGCTGTGAGGTTATTAACCCACCCAAGAAGAGGTGTCAAAACGGCATTGTATGTGGCAAGGTTGGTTCTTGCCATAAACATTCTCTTCTGAAAAAGGGAGATCATTTTTACTTTCAATATAGTCTTAATCTGCAGTCCAAAAGGACCAACAGCCACTTGGGTTAGCTATGCTCAGCAATTCAGTAGACAAAATATGATATATTGGACCTCCGAACAAGTCACTGACCTGCGTGGCACCTCCTCATCACCATACACCACAGCAATGTTGTATGGACCCTCACGACTAGGCACATAGTTGACAGTCTGTGTTCCATCTCCATTATCTACAACATCCACAGGTTCTACAAGACCTAGAAGAAGCAGAACAAGGTTTTAGGAATTTTACAATGTTCAAGTATTAATATCTACCTAAAAAAAAATTTAAACATCAGACCATAAGTAGCACTTTTAACCAAAAGTGGGAGGAAAAATTAGGGTGCGTCTTATGGTCCGGAGGCAAGGTAAAAAGATATTTGTTTGGTGTCCCTGCCCTACGGACAGGCGCCACAGCTTGTTTAAACCGCTGACAGCCATAGTCTAGTCCACCCTCCTTTATCCCTTCAAGAAGCCAGTGATATACATTGACAGCAAGTGTTTACTGGGGGCATCTTGTGGCTGTAGTTGGTATTGCATGGGGATTTTTACCTACTTGATCTGAACACATACAAAATAAAAATCTAAATATTTACCCTTTGGTCCTTGAACTTTAACTTGAAGAGGAGCAACGCCAGCTTTGCTTGTGTCCACAGTGAAAGATTGTGGGACATTAGCTCGGACAAGCCCTGGGCTCAGTCCTGGTCCAGAGCACTTCACCTTGCTGCTATCGACAACATCAGTAACTGGAACCTTGAATGGACTTCCTGCAATGTCAGAACACAGACTTTAATTTTAAGAAACATGATATGTACAACCTAACTCATATATAATCTTTTGTACGATATGGAAGTTTTGAACACGCTGTTGTCTTACCAGGAACCTGGTGGCCACCATAGGTGACATTAAGGCTGTAGGTGCCAGGCTCGTATGGTATATATTCCACAGAACAGCTCCCATCCTTGTTATCAGTGCAGGACATCTTTGCCTCAGATGGTCCTTCAACGGCCAGTCCCAGTCCACCGGTACCAGCTCCCCTACAGGAGAATTTAAAAATTTAAGTTGTGTGTTCTCCACAAAATTATTATTTTATATGTATATCAAAAACTAGAAGTCACCTTGTTTCAACAGTAAACTTATTAGGCTTGTTTGTTGTTCCACTCTGAATACCGGGGCCATGAACTCTCACCCTGCTTGGATCACAACCTTCTGTTACAGGGACTCTGAAAGGACTGTTGGGTGTGGGACTTCCATCGTAGGACACATCTACAGTATGGACACCTGAAAGAACAAGCATATTTTATACATTTAAAGTGAAGCCTACCCCCAAGGGCCTAAAATAAGATGACCCTTAAACCTAGACTTCCCCATCAGCACACACTTCTCTATGCTCCCCCACTTGTAAAGCCACTGGGAGAAAAACGTTCTTTGTCAATTCGACATGGCCAACACAAGGATATGGACTACCCTGTAGTGGTGCTGTTTGGACCAACCAAATACCCTGCTATGCTTACATAGTGACAGCAGCAACAACAAAGGAAATCAAAAAGAAAAAAACAAGGATATTCAAGTTATGTAGAGGTGAGGGGTTACTTGAGGCAGGTAGTGGTCATTTAAGCAGCTGGGCCATGATGCCTCAGGCCAGAGAGCAGATAAAAAGGGGGAGTTCATCCCCAGGGGCAGTGCCAAATCAAGGAGAGGGTCCACAGACACTGTCCTGCCCGTGCCCTGTCCTTCACCAGGGTTTGATCAGGCGTGCGTGCAGCCGGAGAACTTAATCGCACGTGTCCATCTATGCCTCAGCCACCATGCCCCACTGCAGTTCCCGCCAGATACCAGTGCTACCGTTTTGGTGGGGTGGACATAAAGTCCCAAATATTGGGCACCACAAAAACCACCGTGGAGCCACTGCTGTTGAAGGGCCCGCTGACTTCAACTGTGCCTACTTCCACGTCCGCTGGTCATACGTGGGGTGAGGAGCTCTCTGCCCAAACTCACTTGGGGGTGGGGGCTGCATTCTCTTGGACTAGTTACGTTGGACTATCTACTTTGGAATATTGATGTAGGACTATTTGCTGAAGACTAGTTTATTCCTGGCAATACCCTGTCCCCAGGCCTCGTTATTAAAAAAAAGTTACAGTTTGAGGTATACAGCCGTCTGGTCAATTCCTGAACCTTACAGATACATGCCAAAGAAAATCCTTAAAAACTCCCATAGAAGTTCTTAAAGTTCTTCAAAAACTATTTCAGGTCGTCTTGTCAGAAGCACATTTACTTACAGACGTCCAAATCTCTTACTGATCGTAAAGAGTGCATACAGCAACTTTGGCAATGTGAGCATCATTGGGTTGTATTAGATGTTACAGCCTACCACAACAGGATGAATAATTCTTACCATCTTCATAAGGAGTGTATTCGATTTTGTAGGTACCATCTCCATTATCTTGAACATAGGCATCAGTGAAGTTTCCGGAAGGATTGGACACCCTAGTCTTAACAAGTGGGCCTCCAGCTTTAGACAGGGCTCGGGCATCCACATTGAACTCTGTAGTGGCTTCTCTGAACACGCCTGTAAAAGAAGTCCATAGGATCAGAATCTGCCAAGGAAAACCTAGACACGAACCAATCCCACCGCACAGTGCACCTACCTTTTCCTTCCACTCCTGGTCCATAGACTTTAACTCCAGATGTGTCAATTGCTGGTTTAACCTGCAGCTTGCTGGGAAAGTTTGGCACCATCTGTCCCCCATACTTGATGGTAATTGTATAAATCCCCGGGTACAGTGGGATGTATGTGATTGTGTATGTGCCATCTCCGTTGTCCTGAATATGAACCTCTGCTTGCATTCCAGTGTCAGAGATAATTTCAATGGTCAGCTCAGCACTGCCAGCATTGGAACAGTCCACGTTGAACGTGCCAGACTCTCCAACCTGAGCGTGTTCCAAACCTGGGCCGGAGCAGGTCACCTTGGTGGGGTCGAAGCAAGGCTCAACCTTTGATTTGAAAGGAGAGCCAGGAATGTGCTTGTCCGCAAAGAGAATATTGATGTTGTAGTCACCCGGCTCTGTTGGCAGATAGGAGACCGAACATGTTCCATCACCATTGTCTAGGCATTCTATCTTCGCTTCACATGGGCCTTCTACTGTCAGGCCAAGGCCTCCCTGGCCAGCTCCTTTAGTATCTATGGTGAAAGGGGCATGGGAGCCAACATTTCCTCCCTTCAGTCCAGGGCCATAAGCTTTAACCTAAAAGAAAGAATTATTAGATACCATTAACGAAGATAGGCCCCTTATATAGCTTCATTGTGCCTGTGATCAAACAGCCCTGAAACTTCAAGTCAAACCTAACATTCACAGCTGGATGTGTCTTGTGACCATCTAGGTACATATCCCATATAGGTTTTTATAACCAACCACAACATTGTACAAAACTGGAAACTGACCACAACCCCTTATCAAGGTTCTAAGTAATAAAGACTTCTCCCTCATCGCTTAGTTTTACAAAGATAATTGGAGTACACACCTTTGATGGGTTGGTTGGTGGAACGGCCTCAACAGGGAACGGGCTGCCAGGAACTGGAACGCCATCGTAGGTCACATCAACCTCATAGGGTCCTTCGTCTCGAGGTATGAACTTGACAGTACTATTGTCTGGACTTAGGCCTGGCTCCACTTTGCAAGGAACAGACTTGTTAGATGGGCCTGTAATCTTAGCAGCAACTTTGCCTTGTCCACCAGCACCTTTGGATTTCACTGTAAACTCCTGGTCCTTTCCAACTTCCACTTCTGAAAGTGGAAAGAAAGTGTAATGGTGAATTTCATGTACTACTGACTTCACCCGCATAGACACTACCACACATATATGCATTCTAACCAATAAAGAAATTGGAACCACAAATTCCACCAACTTCACTAGTGTACCTCAGGGGTGTCAGGCTTGAACACTTAGTGGGCAAAAAGTAAAAACTTTGACAAAGTCAAGGGGCAACAGCATGCTATGCAATAGTTGTATACACACTGTGGCCCATTTATTAAGCATTGGATGTGTAAAAAATGTGGTAGTTTTTTCCTGCCACAAATGTTCCATAGAATTACAACCATATAAATATATCTTTCATAAAAACAGTCATAAACATTGGGGCACACATTAACTATAGACAGTGTGTCTAGTCTGAGTGTCCGTATATGGGGGGGGGGGGGCTTATGTGGACTAAACACACTTTCTGGCACAATGACTCTGCCCACTAAGCCTTCCCCCAGACCTATTATGGTACCCCCTCTCCCAAACTGTCCAGCCT
This sequence comes from Ptychadena robeensis, assembly GCA_036250615.1. Classification (NCBI taxonomy): domain Eukaryota; kingdom Metazoa; phylum Chordata; class Amphibia; order Anura; family Ptychadenidae; genus Ptychadena; species Ptychadena robeensis. Next base: position 76,577,099 of record CM070040.1, read on the forward strand.
TCCATGCTGACCCCCCTGGCCAAATTGACCTGGGTCAGAAATGTACACATCTGGTATACCCCATGTAGCATTGCTGAGGCTTCCCAGATACTACAACACAACCTCTGTCAACTGCAGATAATCTACTGTATATAGAAATGGTCACCTCCTGCCTGCAGACACCTCACCGTCAGTCTAAACCAGTGATTCATAGCCTGGGGTCAAACAACCATTTCTCAGGGGTCAATGGAAGCATCAGACCTCATAAGCAGCAGCGCTGGTGCTCACAAGCAGGGTAGGAAGTTAGGAAGGAGAGTAAGGCACCCTCTGTCCTAACTTAGGATGAAGTGTAACGCACCAGGCACCTTATGTGGACAAGTGGGGTTGAAAAATAAACAGGAGGGGAAATGACACCTGATTGTGCTGGAATTGGCTTCTAGGACTTAGAATATGGAAGTGACAATCAGCACCCACATTTCCGCATTCCAAATACAGGAAGTGACAGACATCACTTCCGGGGTCTCTTAAAAGGTGAAGGACAACTGGTTCATGCATATACATGTATAGAGGACTTCTTAAACACATTTTCTTTAAATACATTCCATTATTGGAATCAGTGGGTAAGGCTATGTCCCCAGATAGGCGAGCGGAGATCGCAGATGATCACGTCCATTTAGTTGAATGGGCTTGTCAGACTATTCTGCCCTGATCGTACCCATAGACATGGTGTCCATTTATTCTCTATGGACGCCTGGTCAATCACACCCGATCACATGAGCAATCGTACCCGATCTGCCAAAACCATGTTTGCCCCACATCTGATCACCTATGTGGGAACATATCCTGAAGGGGTTACAGCTTATAAAAGTCCAACTAAAAAATGTGGAAAATACGTACTGTCGCTGAGTCCAGAAACCTTGATCTTGCCAAGGTCCAGAGTCTGAGCAATGTTCACAGGGAACGGGCTCTTTGGAATGTGATCGCCTCCATAGGTTACATTCACTCCTAAATTGCCCTGATAAATTAAGAATTGTAGGTAAGGATATGATAAATGCAGCAATAAAAGGAAAAATACAATTAGAGAAGTGTACTTACCTGTTGCACTGGGGTGTATTTGACAGTGTGGGTATTGTCAAGGTTATCAATGACTTCAAAGTCCTTTACAGCATCACCCTTGGCTGGTCCGGTGAAGTTCACATCTAGTTTGGCTTTGCCAGCTGCCTTGGTGTTAACAGTGAAGTGAGTAGGTTTTCCGATCTCCACACCTGAAAAAATAATTGTACATTTAGCCAAAGTCTTCTAATTGACCCAGAGTTGAAAACAAAAGGTTGCACCCCACTTTTTTCTTCATTCTAATTGAACCAACCAAAAGAAATCCATATGAACACAACATACCACTCTTGTTCAAGCCTGGTCCATCAGCCTTCACTTTGCTGGCATCGTGAGATGGATCAACTTTGATGCGGATAGGACTTGTAGGTGTGGCCTTTTGAAGAACACAGTAACTTGTGATAAGCATTGCGAAACCAATCATCAACTATGAAGAAATGTCTTCATATTGTATATATACTACATACTAAGCAATAGATTAAACACAAGTTACCTGGCCAGCAAACAGAACCATGATGGTGTAGCTTCCAGCACCTGGTGGGGTATATTTCACTGTGAAAGTGTCATTGTCGTTCCTGATGATGTCGAACGGTATGTCAGCTTCTGCTGGTCCTACTACGCCAGGAGCGCACTTTATACCAATGCTGATATCCCCTGAGGAGGTTGTTGGAAAGAACAATTCATCAATACAGAGAGGCTAGCTCAGCGGTGGGCAAACTTTAACTTGACTTTAAATGTGGCATAGGGGCCGGACCAAGAGGCTGCAAGGGCCATCCAGCATAGGGGTCCTACAGTTATGGTCAAGGTGTCTCAACTCCAACATAGAGCTTTCCAACAGATGAAGAAAATCCCAACCTAGTTTACAGAAAGGGGACTGAGGGACTCACCTTGCCCAGCTTCAGTACAGTCAACCGTAAAATATGTGGGTTCATGCGCCTTCAAGCCACTCTTCGCCACGCCAGGTCCGTAAACTTTCACTTTGTTTGGATGGCTGCCGGCACCGATGGTCATCTACAAGAGAATTCATATTTGACATCAGACTTGAATCAGTAAGTTGGTCCTTCAGATTTTAGGTAGTAACCAAGGGACTTCCATTAGTTAAAGCTGTATACCCAGGGGTGCACATAAGTGGTACTCTGGTACTCACCCCAGGGGCCAAAACCTAGCTGTGCGTACCTGCATTATTGTCACACAGCTCATATGCGTACTAACAACTTGGAGGCGCTCCGTGTCTGGGCGGCCGCAGCTAAATGTCACATGTATACAAATTAAGTCACTTGGATAACCGCAGGGAAACATGAATAACTATGAAAGGTTGCAGTTAGGGGGATAACATTGGGAATGTAAATTAATAATCCCAAAACAAAGATTGGACCTCTAAGGGTGTTGGAGATCTGGGGGGTGAAAGTCAGAGGAGGCATATGTCAGGGTAAAATCTGACCAGAGAAAAGCAGTGTGTGACAGCTGGAATATGACTATGAAAGGATGACATTTGAACTGCAGGTAGTCAGGGGTTAGTTTCTAAGCCAGAAAATTTCAGGGTTGTACTACTGAGGTATGAGATCTGGAGGTTCAAAGGAGTTGTACTGTGAGTTACATGTGACCCAAACCTAGCTGGTGATCTGTGGATGGAGACTCGGAGGATCAATCAGGAACAGGGAGGTCCATCTGCAGCAGAACCTACCATAAGGGAAGCTAATGGAGAGGACCATGAGGAAGACCACCCTACGTATGGGGTGAGTACCAAACACCATCTCCTGGTACTCATCTGAGGAGCTCACAAAAAAAAAAAAATAAGTGATTTGCACCCCTGTGTATGTGAATTGTATTCATTCCACCACTGGCAAGGTATCAACATGAAAAAATTGCCAATGCGCAATAAGCCAAATAAATCAATCAGGTGGTATTGGGGTCTGACAACCATAAGAAAGGATTTTCAAACCAGTGGACGAGAGCCCGACTTACCCTGAAGGGGCTGTTTGGAATATTGACTCCACCCCAGGATATCACAGCAGTGTGTTTCAATGGCTTCTTTGGAAGATAGCTGCAACTGTACGTTCCATTGCCATTGTCCTTTGTGGTGACCTCAACAGGGTTTCCTTCTGCATCCTGAAGAACACATTCATAGACAAGGTTTGACCACAACCTCATAACTGCTACCCAACCTTAAAAATAAAACGTTCCAAATCTCGTACCTGCACAGACACATTGAGGGGCGCCTTGCCTCCATGTTTTGCATCAACTGTAAACTCAGCTGGCTTGTTGATGGCCAATCCGGTCTTCTCCAATCCTGGTCCATAGGCCTTAACCTTTGATAAAGAACAGCAATGGTTAGGGCAGCGCTAGATGCCCCTCTCCTATCTTATTTGGAGACTGGTAATGGAATGGCAGCATAGACTACCCACAACCTACACCCCAGCACTACTTACCTTCTCTGGATAGAAGTCTTTGGGAGCAGCTTTGATTTCTGCCATGAAGGGACTGTGTTTGATATCTTCGTTGTTGCACAAAACATGCACAGCATACGCTCCAGCCTCCAGGGGCCAGTAACGCACATCACAGGAGCCATCTCCTTTATCATCACACTCAATCTTGGCCTGAGATGGTCCTTCCACCGAAAAACCTAGAACCATCAACAAAAACATGAATCGGTTCAGACTCAGAAGTGAATGTTTTGATGGTTTAAGATACTTTAACCTCCTGGGAGTTTCATTGAGGGCCAGATTCCTGATTACACTGTTTAATGCTGTGACTTGTCCATAGCGGTCACCCGCTAATTGAGAGTTTAGGGCCTAGGTACCCAACATCCATCCCTTTAGGCATTCTTCAGCCCTCCTCAGTCCTCCACTTGCGGTCCCCGAAACCTTACTGTTCATGCATATGGCATAGGAACTCATTGCATCACAACCTCTAAATCAAAATGTGCATCACCATACTACAGTGTTAACTTATTTTAAATGATACTTCAAGCATTGGCTATGTTATTTAAAAATGAAAAATAATGTCTTCTAGCTCAGCCTGCTGTCATTTCCACATAAAAAATGTTTATACAAGTCAGTATAGATTAAAAATGTGATGTGTGGCCCTTTAGTGATGCCAAGGGCCGAACTTGCCCACCACTGGTTTGGGGCGTGGTATTCATGTTAAGAAAACCAAGCATTATACTTCACGTTAGCAAAACCGCACCCGAGCGTGGTTTGAGTACATCACATGCCCATTGTTTACCAACGAGCGCATTATGTGTTTATAATGTGTCCACAGGACTCCTGTCCTGGTGTTGTGGATCTGTTGCATATGCTGCACCACGCTCTGACATGGGTCATGATGTACCAGGATAGACTGGCACGTCATTTCCCATAGGGGAATACAAGGAGGCACTGCACTATGTGGCAAAAAAATTCATTAAAAAAAAAACACACAGTGGGAGGCTTGCCCGGCCATTTCAGAAGGGCTGGGGCACGATTCTGACCACTGGAATCTGAAGATTAGAAGGCAGGGGAGCTGCTGAAATGACTGGCAAGCCTCCCAAAGCCCTGTCCTGGTAAGCTGGCTGTGGGGTAAATGCATTAACCTCCTGGGCGTTACGAATATTCTCCGCCGCAAATCCCTTTTTTTTTTTTTTACCCAGAGTCAAGTCAAGGTCCCTGGCCCTGCCTGACCATGTTGTCAGAGGTCAATTCCAGAAGGCTTAAAAAATAGGCTGACCGCGAACGCTCTAAAGTCATCATACCAACCCTTGGTTAAACAGTAGATCGTCACTGGTTGTTGCAAGTTGTTAACCTTCAATGCCTATTTCTTCAAGCAATGCATGGTTCTTTTTACAGAAGTGAAGTCTGGCTGTGATAGGATATAGTCCAGTGGTGGGCAACTGAGGTGATATGGAGGGCCACAAGTGCAGCCCTTGGCATCAGTAAAGGGCTGCTAATCTTACACCAATCCATCCCCCCCCTGCCAACAGATCACAGCAGGCAGTAAAAAGCCAACAGCAGCCCCCCCCCCCCCCCCCCCCCCCCCCCCCCCCCCCCAGCCCCCGATTGCAGCAGTCCTATGTAGACCTAGTTTTCCTAAACATTCACAATTGGACTGCTGTAGAACCGCCAACGTTAATCAGGAAAGCCAGGTCAGCATGTGACCATTACACATGGTGATATATGGAATGCCCCATATACAACAAAGGTTATGTGCCTCATATTATCAAAGTAGTCTAGTGGAAGCATAGGCGCTCAGGCACTGTCTGGGTCACTCATTCACTTTCCCGTATGCCAATTAGCATGCTCAGCCGAAGCCTGAGCGAGTCCCTCGTCTATCCTCTTACCACTCTAAGAAGTTCCCAGGTGAGGACTAGTCTGTGGAGGATCTGTGAACAGGCAAGTTCTTATGCAATAACAGGTTTCGGGGGCTGCAAGTGGAGGGCCAAGGGGGGCCGCCAAACACCCAAAGGGCCACAGGTTGGGCACCTGGGTTATAGTCTATGTAATATGGCATTTCTCTGTATTATTTCATTTTGAGTTACTACTACATCTATGCATATACTGGTTGTCCATGTAGGACAGAGACTTACCTAGAGTACCAACATCATCACCAATTGCCTCAACAACGAAATCTGCAGATTTTCCAACAACTCCTCCTTCCAGACCAGGACCCCAAGCTCGTACTTTCTGCGGCCCGCATTCTGTGCCGACCTTCACCTCAAACGGACTAGAGGCAAAAGAAAATCATGTACATTTAGAACAGTCAGGGATTTAGGATTTTACCCTTTCCCCAAAGGTTTTGGATCCATCAGGAAGTGGTAAATGCTTGCAAGTCTGTATCATATTGAGATCGGTCATGTAGAAAAAAAATGAGGATATCTAGCTTGAAGATCTGAACTAAACTTTGTAGGTATGAGATCAAAGAGAAGGCGATTTAGGCTCTGCTGCCATTTTGCTTCCACCTATATCCCTTGAGATTATTTAATCCAATAACCAGACTGAGCAAAAAATTCCACTTAATTCAGATCTGCAAGCAAAGCATACGTCTTCATGAGGTCAACTAGTGTTTCCTGGGTTCAGGTGAACCTAAAGTGGACCTACCACCAAAAATCTATGTTTTCATGAATGGCACTAGAAGTGCTAATAGGGAGGATTGCAATAAATTAAAAAAAATAAAAATAAAAAACTTACTTGAAATGAGCAATTTAAGAAGATCCCACAGCTCCCCCTCACTTCCAGGTTCTGGTCTCAGCAAGGCAAGACCTCACGGGAGCACTTTGTTTTCTGGGTAATCCCATAATTCACATAATTATATTGAGGAAATTTCATCATTAAACTGGGGATTCAATATCACAGGTGGCCACTGGGGGGGCGTTCAATGATCTATGGGAATTTTCCTCAATATTACATGAATCACAAAATTACCCAGAGAAAAAAGAGCTCTTGTGACATGTCTTCCCTTGCTGAGACCAGAACCCCAAAGTGAGGGAGAGCTTAAATTGCTTGTTTCAGGTAAGTTTTTTTTTATTGCATTCCTCATTATTATCTGCCCTTCTAGTGCCATTCATGAAAACAGATTTGTGGTGAAAGGTCCGCTTTAGTCTCCAAGCTGACTTCACAGACCAAAAAGGTGGTCTTACCTTCTAGGGATTTGCTGTCCTCCCCATGTGATTGTAACCGTGTAGTTTCCAGGGGTGGATGGATAGTACTCGAATGCATACACTCCATCTCCGAGGTCCTTCTGCTTCACGCGTTCCTCGGTTCCCTCTGTAGATCAGAGAAAAATACTGAAACGCAGGCATAGCCACACCATCACTATATTCTATCATAGAAAGGAAACTGACCCATACCAAAGATAAAAGGACCTGGGTGAAAAGCTCTTGGCAGGCCATTTAATCCCACTTCCCATCTCACAATGGCAAGCAGCCACATGGAGCAGGAAGACTTTGTACAGGTTTATACATGTCCCCTTCTCACCAGCACAAGGAAATGTTATTTCGGATATTTGCAATTCCCATTATTTGAATACAATAGCATTTCCTCACCAACCTAACAGTTCTCAACCTGTGGGGTGGGTGGGACCCCTTCGGGGGTCAAATGACCATTTCACAGGGGTCACCATGCTCCCTGAAAACATCACAGCTGCTGCTAATAAGCATCAACACTGATGCCCACAATTGGGGTGGGCAGTTAGGAGGGAGGGTAATGCTGGTGGGCGTCTTGATCTGCAGCAGACACATGCCCACGTGATCCCATAAGTGGTGTTGCAAACCATTCCACTAGTCCAGTGATTGCGAACGGTACCAGAGGTGGCACCTGGAGCCTTCTCTGTGAGCACGCGAGCCATCAGCCGGCACAGAGGAAAGAACTGCAGCTTATTGGCTCTCAATGCGGTCAGTTCTCCCCCCTCTCTTCTGATTGCACACAGTGCCCCATACCCTCTCCTCTTCTATCTTACAGGAAAGTAGAGCTTTGTTTACACGTTTTGTGTGTGTATAAAAGTTGTGTATGTGCCATGCCAGCACTTTGAAACCCAAACCATGGGCACTTGGTAGTATATTGGACTAGGGCAGTAGTGGCAAACCTTTTAGAGACCATGTCCCGTGGCAGTGGTCTGTGGATAGAACCACCTAGCAGGTGGCAAGGGATACGGGTCAGACAATCTAAACATTTTATTTAATATTTTGGAGGAAATTTAGAAATTATATGTTCAGTACAGGTAGGTACAACAAAGTGATAGAATGAAACTTCAGAACATTTAGTCTTTTTTTTAGATAATATCACTAAACAGAAACATGCAGTGTCAAATTTTAAAACCAAAAAGGAAACAGCGGGCACACGCCAAGATTTTACTCACTTGGTCCCTTGACCACAACTTTAAGTTCTCCACTTCCTGCTCCTTTGGTGTAGACCTTGAAGTCTGCTGTCTCCTTCACACGCACACCCTTTGGCTGCAAGCCACGGCCCACAGCCCGACAGGCAGCGGGGTTGGAAGCTACACCAAAAAAAATAAAACATGATCACATATTTAAAAAGCTGACCATACACCTTTAGATCTGTCAGATATCCTTTAGATCTACCAACAACTATGTAGTGCCGGGTCCTCTGCGATTGAACACAGGTAGACTTGATGGTTTAGAAAGTCCCTCAGACTACATGGTTTTGGTAAAAACAAAAAGGAGAGCTAAAGGAAATCTGACAGATCTAAAGGTGTATGGGGTGCCTTAGACTTCAAAACCTTCAGGGGGTACAAACAAAACCAAAATAATATGTATACAAAATGCATGCTTCCATGTACTGAACCTTGATAGCCATAGAGTCACCGTGGTATGAACATCTTGGACAAATGTTGAGAATATTGGAACATACATATGATTTTTTATTTCTTGACTGGACTGCTTTGAATCACATTCTGGTTCATTAATGGGCTCTCACTAATTGTGTTCCTGAATCTGCCCCATAGAACTCATCTTCATGGTCAGGTGCCTGAAAGTCTAAAGCTAGGCGTACTCGGCATGATTTCTTACAGGCCTTCCTTGAAGCATAGGAGCTCAGTCGAACAGAGTTCCAACATGTTGGAAAACCCTTTTCGATTTCCATTACTAAGGATGGTGGCCGAGGGTTCCCATCTAAAGCATTGGATGGGCTGGCAGCCGTAAGCCAAACTGCCCAGATCTGGCCCCTGGGCCATAGTTCGGCCATGCCTGGTATAGACAGTTTCTCCGTGGACGAGGTATCAGCACTTATTTACATTTTGAGTTACAAAACTAGTATGTGATGTATGCTATCTGTTGTACTATGGATAATATAATTTACGAGCCCACTACATCTAATGGAAGATGTTGGCTTCATCAACTAGACCAAGAAAATGTTTTAGTTCTTTTGTAACTTTCACCAAATTTTTGCAGCAGAAACAGACGAGACGACACTTTGGGTTCCATTTTACATTTAGGAATAGGTTAGATTTGCAAGGGATACATTAAAATCAAAGAATAATGTGTGAGCACAAAGACACAGGATGGGTGGATCGGGATAAATGTTAAACACAGTCCAACACACTTCATGCACATATACCGTGAAGACTTCACGTCCCCCCAGCTAGCAAGAGGAAGACTGCAGGAAAAGACAGAAGAGATCCAGAGGGTTGACCTACTTTCCACAGGTGAAGGCATGAGGAAGAGAGAAGAGATCAGAGAAAACTTGAAAGACATTCATGGCAAGAAACATTAATACGCTGATAAGAGTAAGCAGATTCTGATTAGACTGTGCCAACATCGAGAATTACAAACCAGATCACCCATCAAGGTGGTTTCCAATGTTGACCTTGCAATTTTTTCAAAGTTAGCCCAGAAATCAACTAGTTATTATGGTTTAAGCAGTTTTAAACACAAAATAAAAATCACAAATAGATTAAATAGACAAAACTTGAAAACTGCTACACAAAAAAACTAAAACATACTTACCTTCATGTATATTTCGGATGTCAGCGTCTCAGACCCTGAAGAAGTGAAGCTGCTTCCACCATCACTGCCCCACCCCCCCTGCCACCTCCCCTCCTACAGAGTCTAGGCTGTGAGGAGCACCATGGGGGTAAGGGGGGATTAATTGGTGATGAGATGAGGAGTCTCTGGACAGGAGAGACACTCATCACTGATAACACTTGCAAGTCATGCAAGACAAGACCGGGCAGAAGAGTTCCTACATGGGATCTCAACCCCCCCCCCCCTCTTTTATTTTTATTTTATTTTTTTAACAAAAACAGATGTGATCGTGGTAATGCTACCATGTCTGTTACATTTAAATAAAACCTGTTCCTATATAGAAAAACGAGGGGGCCCTGCAAGGAAAGTTTGGGAACCAATTGTGAAATACCAGACCACCCATAACATGCCTGCAAACCAAGACCACAGAGCAATGGAAGTTTCACCTTTATGGGCACATGGGCCATTGCCTGTCTTGATAGGGAGTTAAAACTTTTATCAAAGAACACAAGTCAAAATAGTAACTGTGGGGCCCAAAAAATAAAACCAAGGTATGCATTTTCTGCTACATACAACCCTAAAAATATGGTTTCTGAACAAGCATTCACACCAACACAAGGAAAAGCCAAATTCATACCTTGCCCAATGGTGACTGTGTAAGGACTCTTGGGGATTGGACATCCAGCAAAGGTTATGAAGATGGTATAAACTCCTTCTATGGTAGGTTTGTACGTGCAGCGGTAAGTGTTGCTGCCTTTATCCTCCAGTTGGACATCGGCCGTATCCTTCTTGCCATTAGGATCTTGAATGATGACTTCCACTTCACCCAGACCAGCGCCTGCACGGGAAACAAAAAGTATGGTAAATGACAGGTTATTATAGATCCTATGACCAAACATTGCAGCAACTGGCTGGTGATAAACCTCAGAAACCTCAGAATAATGCATTATGCTCTCAAACTATTTAAAATCGAATACATACCTATCAAGTTGATCACTGAAAAGGTAAACATACTGGAAGTTTGTAATGACTATTTGGACCGAAGGGCTTTAGCATAGGTAATAACATGTGCATGTAAATACTGCAGGTATGAAGTGTTCTGCAAGTTCTAATGTTTTGGGAAAGCCAATTAACCAGAAGTCTTTGCATGTACTCCCCATGTCTGTGTGGGTTCTCTCCCTGTACTCAGGTTTCCCACAGGGCAAACTCCTTACAGATAAGTGTCCAGACCAAGATTTAAACCTAGGACACCAGCGCTGCATGGCCAGACTGCCAACCACCCGAGCCACCATGTTGCTCAAAATAAATTTCTACAACATTGACTGGAGAACGAATTCCCCCCAAAATGAAGGGACAGATTTGCTTGCTGACCCTACAATAAAAAGACATCCATGAGTAATCAGTAAGAAACTGATTGGCCTCTGGAAGCAATGCGAGGCAGCTTTTGAAAACTTATTAGTCTGATGAGCATACAGGCGCACGGCCTATGCCAGAGTCAGACCAGCCAGAAAACAAGTAAACAGCTGGTACAAAGAAATGCCCAGAGATGAGGATGCCGAATCATTTGGCCGTTATAAACTTTGGGATTAACAGCTTTCAACAGCACCATATGCAGCGATTCAAGGACTGAACTACAGCTGCTACAATGAACACACACGTGGACTGCTCAGGGGTGTGTCTCAAACTAAACCCAACAATCATAAAGACTATTTCCCTAATGTGCCACCCCAATCCCTGGGGATTAGCAGCACCTCCCTCTCCATTTGTGCTGTTAAAAGAAGCAGAGGCCGCCAGCTCACTGACAGCCTCAATGACCTAGCAACCTCTGTTCACAGCCAGGGTCCCAGCACATGTCTGGGAGATCCCCCTAGCTGCTCAGGTCCCAAGCAGCAGCTAGGGAGACCCGACAGACACACAAAGGGTGCCTGTCCGATTGTGACGGATTTGTCATCACATGCAATTGATCAGCCAAAATATAGGGTCACAATCTACACTTGTATGGGGGGGCTTGACTTAATAAACCCTTCACGTAACTTTGTTGAACAAGTCAGACGTTCCTTCATACCTGCTGTGTAGATGTCAAAGTAGGTGGTCTTATTAGCAATGTTTCCAGTGGGTTCAAGTCCGGGTCCCTGTGCTGTGACCTTGCTGGAGTCCCCTTGGGATTTGTCAACATTTACTTCAAAGGGACTCTTTGCGATGTGCTGGCCAGCAAACAGGACAGTAACCTAAGGAGATGAAAGTAGAGGTAAGGAGACCACACAACAATGCACTCAGTGTGAATAGAAGGCCAGAAGTTTGTACTGTGTACTTGGCTAGAGGATTTGGCATAATTGTTGGATTAAAGTTGAAATCAGGGAAAAAAGCCATCATGAATGGATAATCTGTTAGCCATATATCCTTCCAGTAATCCACTGTGCTCCTACCTTCAGGAGTGACACCAACAGTGCCTACTGCATTAAATGAATTAACTCAAATACTTTGATTAGTGAATTTTATTCCTTTCCCTGTGCAGGTTACTGGAAGAGTCGTGGAATTTCCGGTTGGGCGCAGGTTGCGGAAGGGAACCCTCTCCTGTCCTTCTCTACCTTTTGGTCTCGCTTGTGCATATGCCTTCCTCAATGTTCTTCTCTTACCTTCAACATTACCCAAGGTTTTAATGATATATGGTATGGAGTGTCCACTCAATGCTTGTTAAGCTATTGGCCATCTCTCACTAGATCTGCCCCAAGTGTGCAAGAGATCATGGTGACCCATTACATCTGCTGTGTCAGGGTCCTAGGTTTTGTATCTTCAGTTACCTAAATCCCCCTTATCCCCTAATCTGTGCTCTGGGTTTGGTTCCTACTGTTAAGCAACATCCATAGTTTAGTACTGCAATCACTAAAGGTGCAGTTACAGAACCGCGAACAGGTCCTTGGCAATTGGAAGGGATGCTCGCTGCCTGGATGCTCTTATCACATAAAAACATAGAAGATTAGAATTAGAATTATGCCTGGCATACACATGTCGATAAGCGGCCGATTTTTCACCTGACCGACGGGCGTGCGCGCTCACGCCATCGGTCAGCGGAAAAATTGGCTGCTTATCGGTATGTGCCCACATAGGGCGACAGATGCCTGTCGCCCCACAGCTCGGCTGGCCAGAGAACGGACATGTCGGATATTCTCTGGCCGATGGCAGTCGCTTCAATGAAGACCGGCATCTTCATTGAAGCTAAAGGCCGGCATACAAAGGGTGCCGGCCGACTGAAGGAGCCCCATAATGCACCAGGGTGCAAACGTGATGACGTCATCACGTTTGCATTCCGGTGCATATCGGAGCATGTCTGTCGGCACCCATCTGTTGGTGTATGGCAGGCATAAGCCTGTTTGAGCGCAGCATGGTTATGTCACCACACTGCGCTCGATCAAACAGGAATTGATGCCCATCACTCTTCAAATCGATTCCTGTTCGAGAGGGAACCTGGTCCCATGTATACTCAGAAAACATCTCAACACTGGCTGGGAGCTGCTGACATGCAGCGCTAAGAGTGGGACACAGGAGGGTCCTTTTTTACACAGGATTGATCGATCTCACTTAAAGGAAGGTTTGATTTTTCAATTTTCATGCGTGATCGATAATTCATCGAAAAGAAAATCGAACTGTGTATGGCCAACCTTTTGTGTAGTCCACAATGGAGAACTGGACATGGTGGTCCTTAACTCTTTATTGGAGAACAGGGAAACACTGAATACTTTCAACGTCAATGCAGCATAGGCATGGATGGCTCACTGCATAACATTAAGAGCTCATTGGATTTCTAGCAAGTATAGAGCTGTACTGAAAACATGAGGTGCGTCATGCGCAGACATACAACGTACACCATGCTTAGGCGTCCTTCCATGCATTGTAATGGATGAGCTACTTACCTTGTGCATCCCAGTCACTTTAGGAATGTAGTACACAGAAAAGGTCCTATTCTTGTCATTGTTTGCGGTTACTTTGGCCTAAACAAAATATAAAAAAAGAAAAGCTGTTTAACACTGAAATGGTTTTTTTATAGTGCTTTTCATAATAAAATGTGATCAAGGACAGGCTTACAGGAAACTACACATCACATACCCCAGCAAAAGTCCACCAGATGACACCAGTCATGATCAATATTCATACAGTATTTCAGGGGTCTCTGTGCCCCTCCTTCAGAGTAAATACAGATATACAGCATGCTCGAGCAGAAATGAGGGCCTCCACTCTTCTTAAACATGCTGTATACCAGTATGTTCACTCTATAGGACACATCACCCCCAGATATTTTAGGGGTGGGGAAATGCATCTTGTAGAGCAGAAAATACAGTTATTTCTTCTAGGAAAGGCCAACACTTCTTGCCCTCCCGGTGGCTATGCCACCACCACCACTGTAGCCTTGTGTGGTTATCGCACAGATTAGGCATCAAATAGATCTGCCAATATCTATTACATGAACAGTGGGTCAGATTAGGGGTTTATGGCAGATAATGTAATTCTAAAAACGTAAGAAATGGAAATGCGGTGTGATGGGAGTAGACCATTACCTCTTCTCTGTGTCCTGCGGGATCTTCTACATAGACTATCACTTCACCCATGCCGGCACTGATGGTCTCTACTGTGAACTCTGCACGTTTCTTCACCATGTTCCCGGTTGGTTCAATACCTGCGGAAACAAACCATTAATGCTCTGAACAGGTCAATGGTTCGCAAAATCCACTCAAATGCGCTCTGTCGGCTCTGAGGCAATACACTTCATAGACCTTCCAGCCGGCAGAACGCTGTGGGAACAGCCGGTGCTGCAGGCACTGTGGATCGGTCTGTCGGCATCCCCGCCAAGTAATGCGCTTGGCACAGGGGGTGCCAAAGGACCCGATCGTACCATGGAGACAGCCAAAAAAAAAGCAGAAAAGTTTGAAATTTCACCTACCTGGTCCATAAGCTCTGGCCTTCTTGGGGTTGAGTTTAGGTCTGAGGGGAGCTCCAGGCTTTAGTTTGGCTTTGGGGAACTGGGACAGGTAGGTCATGACTGAGTGCTCATCAACATTGGGATCAACAATTTCTTCAGGTGTGATGACCTATAAGAAAAAGTCAACATTTGACAATATTTAAAAAAATATATATTATTAAAAGTCATTGGACATCAAAAGAGGTTAATGGCAGAACAGAGCTCAAAGGCAAGGTAGCAAATTTTGGACCCTGATCCCTTTGAGGATTGCACCTAGCATAGGAACAACCTTAAGGACCCCATACACCTTACAATCTTTTCATACAATTTCTGTACAATCAACTTTTGTTCTGCCAAAACCATGTAATATGAGGAGCTTTCATTAACCTTGCCAATCAACTATGTATTCTTATCAGGGAGGACCCAGCACTACATAGCAATGATATATACCTTCCAATCACTATGTATTCTATCAGGGAGGCAACTATACTACACAGTTTTTGGTTGTTGGGGGGCTTTAGACACACTACTCAACCTCATACTGTGAAGTAAAAGGCAGGCAAAGAGCTTTGAGCAAATTAACTGTACCACCTGTGGGGTCTGAGCCCCCAGACACCAACTGACCTTTCTCTAGTTCCACCTATGCCTCAACCTTCTCTACCATGGGGGGGCCTTTTCTTTCTGCTGCAAGTACCTTGAAGACCAGATACGACCATATAGCATTACTATAGTGAATAGCCGCTTCAACTACAATACCAGGCACAGCTTTGGTGCCAAACCAGCCATTCTAAAGCGGTAGGTTAAAAAAATGTGTATTTATACTCTGCAGGCAGTTAACAGAGGACCAAGAAAAAAAAACTTCAAAATCAAGCAAAGCTCACCCCCCCCCCCCCCCCCCCCCCCCCCCCCCCCCCCCCCAAGTGAAGCCCATCCACAGTCAGAAGGGCTCCTAGGAGTGTAGGAGGCAGTGCTCAGTGACACATTCAGATCCTTATTGGTGGAGGGAGCTAGACTGGAAAAGTCTTGCTCCCCAATTTTGCTGCCTGGAGGACCAGACACTTTGTGGAATTGAGCAGGCAAAAAAGGCAAAAATATTGTATTTTATTATGTTTTTATCACTAGAGTTTACATCTGCTTAAATAAACCACACAAATCACCAGTTCCAAGGGCAACCAATACTTTAGATCACATAGTACAGACTTTCTTCAAAATCATGTTTTTGTATGAAAACCTTCAAGCTTGTATCAGACTTCACCAGCAGGTGGCGCTCCAAATGAAATATTTTTAACCCCAGACATGCTGGAAGGTGGGGCCCCATTACATGAGTGCTGCTGGATACATTTGACCAACTTTAAAATGTGCTTCTCAATGTTCAGACAACATGGCGTTCAACTCATGGGAAAAGCACCATTTAACGTACTTTTTTGGGCTCATTTAACCAAAGTACTTGTTATTTTTTCCCCCCAGTACAAACTTGTTTAGTTGCTCAGTTCCCACGTTGCCTGCATTGCGGCTCATCTGCTGATCAACAGTTTATACAAACAAGGTAGAATGCTGCCAGAATGTACCGGCAAGTCAGATTCAGATTCCACCAGTAGAGAATACTAGTTCCTGTAACAAGAGGACAATGCCATGTGTTCTGAAGAAACAGTTTCAAACAGTGACCTGTTCCCTGAAAAAGGAGTATGTCTCCCCCAATCATGAACTGATGGGGGATTAAGGGGTTTTTCAGGCAGTCCCATATAGTCTATATGGTACTGCCTGAAAAATCCCCTTCAATCCCCCTCAGTTCAGATTGGGCGAGACATACTCCTTTTTCTGTTTCAATTTCTGTGGGGATGTGGCACCCCAATTCTTGCAGATGTGAATAGACCCCTGAAATCTATACCCCACCCGTGACCGTGGTCCCTTATGGCAGTGGTCCCAACTTTTCTTGGCAGGCCCCCCTTTCCTAGTAGAAATTATCAAGACCCCATCCCCATTCAACACAGGTTAAGGAGGGGCCAGGCCCCCCTGGGATAACCTCACCCCGCCCCCCAGCACATCTCTGCATAAGGTAGTGGTTCCCAACTGGGGGGGGTGCTTCACCCCCCCCCCCCCAGTTTTGGGAACCACTGCCTTATGCAGAGAAGGTTGTTGAAAAGGTTTTAGAACCCATGTAAATTCAAGCTTTAGATACCAGAGGTGGTCACCTAAACCCAACAGAAGACCCTCGAACCCAACAGTGTTGCATCTTTGCCAAGCCAAGGGTAACTCATGTGAAGTTTGGAAAGACCAAGAGGTTGGTGGAGTTTCTCAATTATATTGAAAGCTCGATGGGGCAGGGTCCTCCACTCCTCCTGTGTCACCACTAGAGATGGTCGAAATTTTTTTTAAAAATCCAACCATTTCGACTTAATTGTAAAACCCCTGAGCATGGTATCATCCCCAAACTTGCTGGAGATGTAGAGAAGGGTTGGGGGTATACAGCCCAAAAAAAAAAAAAGAAAGTACATCTCTAACACAAATAGTTTTTTCACAACTTAAGTTCAAAGTCAAGAAAAATTTTTGAAAATTGGAATTTTGACTTTAACTTTGAACTTAATTTATGCAAAAACTACATGTGCTAGGGCAAAACTTTTTTCAAATGTTCCCCCAACCCTTCTCTACATCTCCAGCAATTTTGGTGATGATACCATTTTCATGGGCTTTGCAATCAGCTCACAAAGTTAGGAAGTCGAAAAATTCGACCATCTCTAGTCACCACCTGTACCTGTGTGTTATCTTGTGTTGCATCCCAACTCGAATTTTTTGTACAGCGCTGCGTAATGTTGGCGCTATATAAATAATAGCCCATGTATTAGCTCCACAATTCCATGCCACTGCTCACCTGAGGAATTCCCAGCCAGTCGTCGGCCTGTTGCATGGCTTCACGTGCATTCTCCACAGGTTTGCTGGTGTCCCAAGAATCCCAGTCGGGGCAGAGACCTGCAAGAAGATAGAGAGTGACATACGCCATGTAGGCTCGGCTTACTTTATATCCAAGCCCACTACATCACTCTGAAGATCCCCCAGATATACAAGTGCAGTACAGAATGCTTATTAGGGTTCAGGTCCTATTGCAAGAGGGGAACCTAAAAATCTCAGGTCTTCACTAGACAAAACAAAAAAGGCCTTAAAATTTAAGTTCTTTAAAAAATAAAACCTCTTCAGTCACCAGTACACCAAGGCCATTAACACACTAGTCGACTTTAAAGGCAGAGTCGACCACTCCTCAGTTGTCGACTAGCAGACTATGTGACCAAAGCACAAGACCTACACTATGTGGCTGCATGCAGTCTCTGCCTCTTTTCACCTATCCTTTGCATACCGACAACCTTCGTTTGGCTTTGTTTTTCAATTTTTTTTCCTGTACAACTCGAAAAAACACTGCCTAGGTGAAAAATATGGTCTTCCCTCTGCCCACCCTGCCAGCATGCACATGACGACCTGTGTGCATGAATTCTCTGCCTCCAAATGGCATAAGGCCTCTGTGGGGAGAGAGAAGGGGAGATCATGTCTGTTATTGACTAGTCGACTTATAACAAAAAACGACCCATGTATGGGGACCATTACACGCAACTTAACCTTTCTAGTGGGCCTGGGAAAGCAACACCCCTCAATTAACATGGTCTATGGCACTGTTGGCAATTGGCGGACCTGCAGCAATGCAGAATCGCTGTGGGCTTGCGGGGGCACAGGCGTGTGTGCCCGATCCTGGCTGGGATCTGGGTTTGGGCAGACCACCAAAGGCCAATGCCCTAGTGCACATGGAACTCAATGGCAATGCTTATGGCCACATGATCAGATGATTTACAGATTTGGCCTTAGAGCTTTAAGACCCCATACATGGGTCGACCCATGTATGGTGAACCTTACACTGGGCAAACAACAATCCTACCCAGGAGGAAAGAAAGTATGACCTCCAATATTCCTCTGACTCGAACGTCATGGGTTCTTGAGAACAGTTGAATGCTAAACAGGTAAAAAAAAACTATTCCCAGCACAGATCAGATCCTTCAGATTTCAACATACACCTCTTGCAACATCTCCCACCCCACCCAGGGAGGGGCAGCCTCAGACACTCAACCACTGGACTTACCAGGAGCACAGCTGTCCACCAGGGCACCCAAAGCTTTGCCGCTCTGCCAGTCTCTGCTGAAGTTGGTGACCGGCAGCTGGGGCAGCTTATTCTGGATCCATCCCAGAAGCCTCTGCTTTGGCGTCTGCTTCTTCGCCTCTTCCTCATCCTCCTCGTCCCACATGGGCATGGAGATGGAATAATGCAGAATAAGAGTCCAGACGAGACCCAGGATGAGCTTGAGGTTTCCATCGACAATGGCTTTGCTGTCTGGAAAGAGAAGAAAATAAGGGAAACATAAGTTATTTTATCCTGAGAGTTAAAATAAAAGGTTACAGCATTCAAGTGTTCAACTAGCGTATTTTCCGGCGTACAAGACGACTTAAACCCAGCAAAAGCTTCTCATAAGTCAGGGGTCATCTTATACTCCGGGTACCGAGACTTTCATGCCAAACATCGCAGCTCCCACTCATCCCCCCCCCCCCCCCCCCCTCCTTCCTCGATGAGGAAGACTATGCTCACTAGAGGCACCTAGTGGCTGGAACTGGTATTGCAGCAAAAATACAGTGAATGAGTTTTTACAGCAATCATGTATAAAAAATTTTAATTTTAAATTCTTTTAAAGCTCTTTCAGTGATTATTGGTAAATGTAGACAATTTATGTCACTTGGATAACCGCAGGGAAACTACCATGAAAGGTTGCAGTTAGGGGTGAAAAATTGGGAATGTATATTAATAAAAAATATTGGACTTTTAAGGGTTTTTGAGATTTGGGGGGGGGGGGGGGGGGGGGGTGAAAGTCAGTAGTCATATGCAAGGCCATGTGTCCACTGCTGGTTCCCTGAGTTGGCCGAAAAAAGGACGAATGTCGACCATGCCAGTGGTTTGCCCACGTCATAGACCTATGACTTAAAATTACTTCATATTGAAATCAAATGTGATGTTTTTTTT
>CM070040.1:76714617-76726057 GCA_036250615.1 Ptychadena robeensis
TGATGAGGTTATGAGTGGGGATGTCATTAGTAGGTCACTGGAGGAGTGGAGAGGGCGGGTCGAGGGCCATTATAAACGCCCCCCGGTGGCCACTGGTGATATTGCAGCCAGAGTTTACCCCCCAGAAGACTGGCAGATAAAGATGGAATCTCACATACGATTCCAGGGAACAGCAGGCAAGAATATATTTTTAGGATTATGAAGCACTCTGCGACCATCACACCAGCTCAGAGGTAAGTCAAACTTAAAAACTAAAACATGTATATGTAAAATTTAAGTATATATCCACTTTAACCTCCTGGGCGTTACGCACATGGGGAGCATTTTAAAAAATCGTGCCACGGGCGATCGTGGTGGAGCATATAAAATGCTGCTGCGATTTTTAACACATTTGGAGGTCCCCGGCGTTGCCAGAATTGTGCCGGGAAAAAGCAACGCCCCTGCATTAACATGGAGGTCTATGGCACCGCCTACCCACTGCCGCTGGTGTTGCTTGACCCGAGTTAACAGGGAGATTGCCCAGGAGGTTAAGTGCCCTTTCACAACATACATGCCGTGTTGCATAGATGACCAATGTTACCATTCACTCTGCACACATGGATTTTTAAAACACCCTGTTGCCCTCTGACCAAACTTTTTGCTCTGAGGGTAATTGAAATTGGTGGGGGTGATCATTCAACCTGGCATTCTATGAACCATGAACATTAAATACAAAAGAGCGATACCATGGGGCAGATTTCTTTCTTTACACATAGTTGGTATATTATTGGAAAGTATTAGCCATTCACTGACATAACACGGATAAAGACTGCCCCTAGGTATGCTGGGACTTGCAGTTCTCCCAGCTGTCCAGCCGCATGTCACCTAACCTCAGAATTCCTGACCATTCCCAGATCTATGACAGAGAATCAGTGAGAAGACTCACCCTTATGCTGCATCCTGATAGTAGGGATAATCTGCAAGATGAAGCCCTAGACAGGCACCCCACAGGGAAGGAAACCTCAGACTGTACCATACATGGGGGGGGGGGGTTTCAAGACAAAGCACCTGCTATAACATTCACAGCGACATTGCAGCTGAGGCTCTTGATGGAAGCGAGAGTCATTTTCCTGCATTTAAAGCATGCCCATTAGCTAAGTGCACATAAAATAACTGCAATGGTTGGGAAGCTTGAGTCACCCCTCCTCTAGTAGTGAAATGATGTCACCCCAGTGTGAATCGCCTCTGTATGTCATTGATTTTATGACTGAACCTGCAAGCCTGTGAAACATAAACGTGGGCCGCATTTGGCCCCAGCCTCTGACTTTGGACAAGCCTGTCCTATGGTGTTTATTTGCATGCAGTGAATACATCATTTTAATGACAGGGGAAACTATCTATTGAAAGTCATAGAAATCTCCCCCCCCCCCCCAAAAAAAAACAGTAAAGCATGGCGCGATTTGGTCGCAGATCGACTGCCGTGCGCGATCACTCTAAAAATCTAACGCGCCCCCATGAAATAGTTCGGCCAAAAAAAACATGACATCTTGGCCGATCTCATTACTCGTTTACTGTCCCCATCCAAAGTCTATGGCGGCACACAAGGGTGCGCGGCGATTCTCGGGAAAGTCCTGCCGTGCATGACGGAAGTCATACATGCCGCAAAATCAGACGCAAAAAAAACTAGGGTTAAAGCCGTCCGGGCGGGTCCTCTACTCCTCAACTCCTCTACATGTATACTGTACCGTGTGTTGTGTTGTATCTCCATCTAATGTATGTACAGCGCTGGTAAATGTTGGCGCTATATAAATAAATGATAATTATAATAATATGCCCAGCATGGGTAGTAACTCGAGATTGAGTGCTAAAGAATTAGATCATCTTTCAAACAATTTAAGAGCTGCGTTTCCTTAACCCCCCCCCCCCCCCGGGCGTTTCCGTGCCCCATCACATACATGAAGTCGTCTCTGTATTAGAAGTAGTCCGTGGCCTGCAACTTGTCACTGCAGTCATCACCTTGGAAAGCCGTCAGACCTATCAGGAAGGGCCTTGTATCCTCAGACGGGATGAGATACGTAATAAGAGAGCTCCTCGCAGGGTTATTCTACTTCTTTGTATTGTGATAGGGAGGGGGGGGGGGGGGGGGCATATTATCTCTGCTGGTCATTTGTCCCTGATCTAAGAAGGAATAATGTTTATATTACTGTGATATGTCCACTGACGCTCAGACTGGGTTAGCCCTTATACCAGTCACAAACTGGGGGGCGCGATTGTATTCCAGGGGCTTGGATTCTGAACCGTGTTTGAATAGGGAGCCCCCGCTCCCTATTAAACACAGGTTCAGAATGAGGCCAGAGCCCCTGGGGGCTTCAATATACCTAAATAGAAAGGGGGTGCCCTCATGGAAAGTTTGGGAACCACTGGTTTATATGATCTCCGCATGACAAACAGAAAGCTAAAGAGAGGAAACGTTCTCACTTCTGGGATATAAACGCTTCTGCCACCTAGCGTTCTGAACCGTTTATCATTTCCTAAGTGCAAAGTGAATCATTCATTAATGAGCAATCTACTTACGTAATGTACCGTGTTCCCTGAAAATTAGACAGTTGTCTTTATTAATTTTGCTCCAAAGATGCTCTATCATGTTAGGGGATGTCTTGTTTTTCCATGAAGAATACGGCACTGGGGTTATCAGGGTGGGGGGGGGGGGGGTCCCTTAAAATGACCAGGGGGGATCAGAGGGGGAATCACAATAGCACAGGAGACTCAAAGGGGGATTAATATTTTGTAACCCTTCTGATACTCCCTGTGCCATTTTGATTGCCCCCTCTGATCCCCCCTGTCCAGAGTTACATCTTTGGGGGTGCCTTATATTTGGGGGGATGCCTTATATTTCAGCTTGAGGCAACATGTAAGGGTGCCTTATTTTCGAAGAAAGAAGGGTAGGATCAGCAGATATAAAAAATAAAACTATACTTGAGTACAAGCCGTCCCGGATATAAGCAGGGGTTCCTGATTTTATCTATATAATCTGTGAAGACTCGAGTATAAAGGCCCCCACACTGTACCAAGAGCGGGGGCACGAATGAGCGAAGGAAGTGCAGCGCGATGATTCATTCACGCTGCTCTCTATTGCTTACATTATTGGCAGGCACCTGTGTGTCGCCGGTCCCCATTCAAACTAACGACATTGGCAAGGATTTACGGACATGCCCATTCTCTGCCAACCAACGCGCAACCAGTCGTGGGAAAATTTACCATGGAACGATATGGTATGGGGGCCTTAAGCCTAGGGGGGGCTGCAGCAGCTCAACGCAAAGTCAGATAAGGAATTATTAAAATGAGATCCTCCATCTTCATGCCACCCATGTTATTTTACATTTCACCAGCGGAATGGGCCGCAGATAGATTACTGAATACAGAAGAAGAGTCAGTATCGTGCACATCACAGAGGGCGGGGACACCAGCGAACCCCCAGACAGGTAAGAGTGCGGACTCTGATTTAGAGATGGTTGAATTTTTTTTTCAAAAATTCGACCATTTCGATGGTTTCGACTTAATTGCAAAGCCCCTGAGCATGGCATCATCCTCACATAGTCTTTTCACAAATTAAGTTCAAAGTCAAGTAAAAATTTCGAAAATCGGAAATTTCGACTTTAACTTTGAATTAATTTATGCAAAAATGACATGTGCTAGAGCCATACTTTTTCATTTCAAATGTTCCCCCCAACCCTTCTCTACATCTCAGCGGAGTTTGGTGATGATACCGTTTTCAGGGTCTTTGCAATCAGCTCACAAGTTAGCAAGTCGAAAAAAATTCAACCATCTCTACTCTGATTGAGTATAAGCCGAGGGGGGCTTTTTTCAGTGCTGAAAACTCAGCTTAATATGTATATATGGCAATCTAGCAAGATCCAAAATCAGATTCGAAAAAAAAGAACACCTGAGCAAATGTTAGATAATCCCAAAATGACATCGTATTTGCCTTTAATCGACAAACGCTGGAGCACCGCAGGCGACGTGAAGATAAAGTAGGGAAGGGTATGAGGCACTCTGTGCAATCAGAAGAGAGGGAAGAGAACTGACAGCATTGAGAGCCATAGCTGGCAGTTCTTTCCTCTGTGCTGGCTGACAGCTCACATCCCCCCAGAGAGGCTCCAAGTGCCACCTCTGGTGCCTGTGCCATAGGTTCCCATCACTGGTCTAGATAGAGGATGAAGAGAGGATAATGTTGACGTAGTCCAAGACAGAAATGATGAGAGCGTGTACCAGGGACTTTGGTGGTCTCGGATGGATAGGAAGGTGTAGGAGTGGTAGGATATAGAAACGCTCTGTATGTGGGGATTAGCTTAATAACCCTTGGGAATTTCTAGAGATGCTCCGATCAGCATTTTTGGGGGCGCGATCACCGATCACCAATATTATGATCTGCCGAGTTACTGCCGATCAAAACTGGCAGCGTGTCTGTGATAAACGTGTGCGATAGAGTGTGCCCTCTCCTGTGTGCAGATATCCTATTACGCCGCTCTACCTGCCTCCTGCACACTGACTTACACGGCAATGAGCAAGTCTGCCAGCTGGAGATTGACGTAGTGCTCTAGGGAGGGGACGGGGATGCGGATGTCCAACTCCACCTATATTACATCTCCATGTGCGGTAAAAAGGCAGCAGAGATGTATTAGAGGTGGAGTTGGACATCCGGCTCCCCGCCCCCTCCCTAGAGCAGGGCTGAATAGGCTGTCAGTACACAGCTGCCAGTCACAGCATACCAGATACCCAGAATGTGAATTTCAAATCATATCAACGTGCATTCAGAAAATGAGAGGCGGGGGGATGCACACATGGTTGCCACTGGTAAAGCTCCGCTCTGCTCGCAGCCATGATCTCTTGTTTTTGATCGGCGCTTTTGGTGCCCGCCGATATTGCTATTTAAAGCCAATATCGGCAGATCATGATCGGCGGGCCGATCATCGGAGCATCACTAGGCGTTTGACACTTTTCAAAAAGTGCACCACGGGCGATCGAAGCAATGGCGCAGCTTACCCCCCCACCCCACCGACGTCATAACGAACGTCATCAGGACACAGAAGCAAATGGCGAGCACTCCTCACCAACCAGCAGCCAACAGGAAGACTCCCCTCCACTTGCTATATCAGCAGTGCAAAAACAATTCTGAACCTACTTCTGGTGAACTAATATAGAACATATCTTATTGAAAATTAAGAATGTACTTTTAAATTTCGATCAAGGAACCCAACCCGTAGTTTTTCCTACGGACACTACACTGACCAATGAAACCAATACAGTAATAAAGTCACTGCATACCACTGCTCTTTGCTTTGCCTTGTTAAATAAACATGAGTAAGCGCTCATATATCAAGCCCGTAGTGTGAAATGTTGCAATTAAAGATATAAACACAAAAATTCTGAATAAAGCTGCCATACACAGGTAAATTCCCATGACATCCAACCCCCGATCAATCACAGCGTGCGACGTCACCACGCTGTGACTGATCGGGGATCCATTGAACGGAATCAATGTGCCCACATGGGCACATCGATCCTCATTCAATGAAGAATGTAGCAGAGTTCTCCCCAGCTTCCAGCATGTGAATCCGAACATGCTGGAAGCGGAGAAGAAATCCATCCAGCCTGCTCTCCCCGTACAGAGCCAGAAGAACAATGCTGACTCCGCCCCCTTCACACAGCCATCTTCGGCTGTCAGCTATGCCTCAGCCCAGGCTGTGTCAAGAAAGGCAGAGTCGGCTTCTTATACTTTACATGAAAGATTCTTTCTTCATGTAAAGTATTGAGAAGTTGAACGGGGTTGGGCGTTCAATCGAGGTTCTTGAGCGGGGTCTATTGAACGCTTGAAAGACAGCACACACTGGTAGGATTGTAAGCAGATTAGAGTACAATCAATCACCGCACGTTGATTGATTGTACTGGAATCTTTTTACAAATCTACCCGTGTGTGCTAGCTTAAACTCGATACAATACAGAACTAATGGAATGGTTAGCTGGGATCCTCATAATAGTAAGATGGTTTGTTCTATGATCAAGAGCTCAGCTGGTAGGTTTATGGACCTCATGGAGGGTCTCCCTAAATTTTCCAAGCCAATGTGTGCAGGGGGTTCTAGGGAGATCGGTGCCCTGGGCAAGGACTCCCTCTGTTGGCTTTCCCCCACAGAGAGGGCATTCCGGGGTGGATTGGTGCTACCAAGACCTTTGTCGACTGGCGCCCCTTCCCCGAGTAAAGGGGATGGGAGATCTCTCTCTCGGGGAAAGAAAGGAACACAGCGGTGGCAAGACTGGTCCTTCTCTTCCCCTGTGTTGGCGGCCAGGCAAACGGCTCGTGCACTTTCTTCAGCCATAAGCGGCCAGCCTCTCCAGTGGGGACAAGCCCATAAGCAGGCGGACGCAATTTTGATCGCGCATGCCGAATGCAGCTGATCGCTTCCATTAAGTTGATTGGGCTTTTCCCCACTTCAACTAAAAGCCGCGATCGAGCACGGAGGTGCTGTGACCCGCAATCAGCTTTGGAGTGAGCATCCAGTGCCAAAAAAAAGTGAGGCGCACGCAGTGAAACACAACACTCTAAGTCAGCACGGGTGTAGCGGTGTGTCCCGCCCCAAAAGGGGCCAAGGACCATTCCCCAAAAGGGGTGGCTGTGGGAGGGCAGCCAAAGCCACCAAACCCTCGGATGTTCCATTCCCCAGGTGACCTTGACCTGAGCCAGGTCTCCCAAGTACTAAGGAACGAGTGTCCGGTGACCTGGGAATCGTACTGGGCACTTTCAAATGGGCTGTAAATCATGGCAGCATGTTATATGCCTCACGGCAAACACCCGTGGCGTGCTTTTAAAATAAAGTGCGCCACATGCGTTACGCCCAGGAGCTTAAGCAGTGAACCACCCTACAAGCTTCACTGAAACCATACACCATACAATCCTAAAGTCAACGGTTCTCAGCCTTTTCAGATCCGCAAACCCGGAAGTGACGTAGTGAAGTGTCACTTCCTGTATTTGGAACCTGGACCAGTGTTTCCAAACACCGTAAGTCACCTTCTGCAACATCACTTCCACCCGATCAGGTAAGTGTAATGTCCCCTTCCTTATATTTTGCCACCTGGCTTATGGAGATGATGTATCGGGTGGGAAGTTAGTAACACTCCATCCCACCTAAGTTAGTTACTCTTCCTCCTAACTTTCCACTCGCTTGTGGGTATCACTTGTTAGCAGCCACTCGAAAACTTTTAATGAAGTCGGAGACTCCTGTGAAATGGTCGTTTGACCCCCAAGCGGATCCTGACCCACAGGTTGACAGCCACTGCCTTTAGTGGTTAATATACATGATATATTAATAAAGGATTCACTTTTTGGCAACAAGTGGCCCACAACCCCTTGGAGGGCTGAAGCATTCTACTGTATAAATATCACAGGACACAGGAACTTCCCCATATGTACATGACATGGTTACATGACATGTGAAAAGTAACTTCATACAACTACGTTTAGAACTGACAAATGATCCCATAAATACCTCAATTAAAGTGGTTCATCTCATAAATACCTTTAGAGGTTTTAGATCTTTGAGGGCATCTTGCTTGAGCTCTTGATTTGTCAGAACTTTGTCTACACCATTGTGTTGCTCAGAGTCATTTTTCTTTCTAAAGTCCTCTCTGCCACCTTGGGAACAGCCATCGATTTCTTCAGAGGGTTCCAAACAAAGCTCATGAGGTTCATCAAGAGAAGGGCAAGGGGAACCTGAAGACATTTCATCCTTAGCAAAGTCTGAACCATTAACGGAACCTTCAAGAACGTTTGTTCCATCAACTTCTGATTGGGTCACATCTGAGGCAAGGTCTGAGGATACAAGGTCCAGGCTTTGGTCAGCATGAGAAGGTTCTATTGTGGGAGTTTGTCCAATCTTTTGGGTTTCTACGGTCTCTTTCTGATTAGGCGTTAAAGGCCGATCAGGGATATCCGTTAATGAATCAGAGAAGCAGGATTCTGGTGGCAACGGTTTATCTTCTGCATCTTCATCATCATCATCTTCTGAAACACCAGATCCAACATCTTCAGGACCATCTTCTTGGATCACATGTAGATCACTAGGATTTCTCATTGTTACTTCATGTTCTTCACTTTGAATGTTTGCATGTTTAGGTTTACATTCCCTATGACACAAGGTGCCATTTTTTTGCTTGCGTTTGGTTGCTTTGGACAAGCCATCTGAGGTCGGTTCCTGAAGAATGGTGGCTATTTCATCTCTGTCTATTTTGGAACTTTTACTTATTAAATCATACTGTATGGATTCCATAAGACCCATTTCCATAGAATAGACATTACTGCTGTCATCGGAATCTACATCAGAAGGAGTTTTGCTGTCTTCTTCTAACAGGTCTCCAGCATGTTCCAGCTCAGGTTCCTCCAGAACCATATCCAGAACTGGAGGTATATTACGTAACAACTTGTAGGAGTCTGAACGCGACTTCTCTTTATTAATGTGAACATCTAGCATCTCTTCTTCTCCTTCTTCCTTGATGTCAACAAGCTGTTGCTTGCGTAGGTGCATCTCAAGCAATTGTAAGACATCAGGGTCCAGCTTATCGGAGACATACTGATGTCTTTCCTTCCTGTGGTCCAGTCCATCTTTGGAGGAGCCGTAATGAAATGAATGGTCAATGTTGTCCTCTTCGCTACTTTCTTCCTTATCGGAAAGATCCTCCTCTTCCACAAACTCCAACTCTTGGGAAACAGTCTGTAGCCGCCCACATTTGGGCGGGCGGTGATCCTTTTCCCGCTTGCCTCTTCTGGTACCATTGTTTTTCGATAGACACAACCCAAAGCGCTTGGCCTGAAAGTCGAAAGAACAATTTTTAATGCTGTTGTCACTCTCGCACACAGTGTTGGCCAACATATCGCAATGCTCCATGCTAGACGTTGACTTTGGCTTGCCAGCCGTGATATCGTATTTGCTACTTTTAAAGTGCGCGGTCTGGTTGGTTCTCGTATAAATGGTTTTATCGCAGTCTTGCGGGTTGTGATCTAAGCTCTCCGTCGTTGATTCGATACTAAGAGTGGAGATTTCGTCTCCCTTGATCATGTCTGAATCCCTTAAAATCGAATCTGCCGCATAAGGCTCGTCTTCATCCTCGGGATTAGCCTGAAGCTTTAACAAATCCAATTGACAGGGATTTCGTGTCTCTCTTTTTTAACGCCTCATTCCACGGATCTCCTGGAGGAATGTCATTGTTCCCTGAAATATCTAAACGAATGTTTCTCTTTAAGGTGTAATAGGATAACGCTTGGGTTGATTGCACAGTACACAGTTCTCTCCCATCTTGTTCTACGCCTTTATCTGTAGTCAGCCATGAGTCATGGACGTGATTAAGCCTCTCTTTATACTCCACACCGTTCCAGTCATGAGATGATGGAAGATACGATCCTTTCACTTTGTCTGTGCTGAGTATTTGATCACCGACTGTTGTTGAATTCCCAAATCTTTGGTTTGCAAAACAGTCATGTGCTCATGCTTCTTTGCTGTTAAAAATGTCTTCTGATTGGATGTCCTCCTCCAGTCGGTCACTTGTCACTTTGAACTGTTGTATGGGCTAAATGACACCGATTCACGATAACATCCACAGGTCCGTTATCTAGGATACAGAAGAAAAATGATTTAGGAGGATTTCAATTTTACAAAAAGAGGCTGAAAATGCGATTTCCTGACGCCAACTCATGGCAGCTTACTGTGGGGTTGCCTCCACCCCCATAGGACCAGATATGTATTCCTTTGGAACTCCTGCAAACCTACCCATCTCCCCATACCTTCACTAAAGACCCACATACACGTCTAGATTTTCATCCTATCAACTAAATTCAATACATTTTTTGGTTGATTGATTGAAAATCTATGGCAGCCCACATGGTTAGATCAACCTAAAACAATAAAAATTGGGAAAAAATTTATTGAAAATTGATTGGACATGCTGGTAAATTTTCGATCCCAAAAAAGTTGATCAAATATCTGTTACTACAGTTGGCAAACATACAATCAATCACAGATTTCCCTGACCCCAAAAAATTTATCTTTTTAAGTTGATTCAATAGAAAATCTAGACGTGTATGGGGGGCTTAACTACTATTGCCTTTTTTACTGGCGGTTAGAGATGGTCTAATTTAGACGATTTTAGAAGGGATTGCTTTTTTTTTTTTTTTTTTTTAAGTATACCCCCAACTCTTCTCTACATCTCCAGCAAGTTTGGCGATGATACCGTACTCAGAGGCTTTGCAATAAACTCGAAATTGTCAAAATAATCTCTAATGGCTGTTCCCTTTGTATGATTTATTCGATATTGTTTTGTTTTTGTTTTTTTGCATTCCCAACAGTATGCTGGCATGAGGGCCTCAGGAAACCAGAAAACTGTATACACACCTTCCGGAATTTTCCTCTTCCAGCGCCTACTCATGGCAGCATAATTCCCTCCATTATTTTTCGATGGCTACTGAGAATGGTTAGGATTCAGTGCCGCTGCTATAGGTGAGCCAAGCCCGTCCAATCAGGGTAGAGTGCCTGCTCACAAGCAGAAGTGCTGATGCCAACAAGCAGGGTGGTAAGATAGGATTAAGAGTATAGCCCCCTTTTCATTTAGATAGGAGGGGGCATTACTCTCCCTCCTAATTTGCCACCCAGCACATTGTTCAGACAAGCAGGATCACGACCAGTACTGCTGGAAGCGACAAAGCGGAATGTCACGACAGCTTTCGGACCACGGAAGTGTCACTCTGCTGTTCTAAAAGTTGAAAGTGAAGTAAAGTAGCAATCTATGATGTCACTTCCTGTAAGTTTCTGCTTACAGGAAATTACGTGGCATGGAAAGGTACCCCCCCTCCTCCTTATCAATGTTCTCGGAGGCCAACTCTGGTATGTTTGCAGAGGTTTCCAATTTATAGATATCTGGTCCTATATGGTTAGAGAGCGGAGCCAAGCCTACAGCCATTAGAAGGCATCAGGAAAAGAAAAATGACGGAGGATCTTTATACAATTTTCTGGTAGATAGCAACCATAGATACCTAGTAGAATTTGACAAGTTTGGAGCATATCAGGTTCAACAGTAGATTTTAAAGACGAAAGCATCGGACATCGCTGTATTACTGGTCATGTCCGATATGGCTGTTTTCGAGCTGGATTGATTTGTCACACTCGAAAACAGCCTTGGGGGCAGATTATATGGGTCAGATAGATGGCCGTGAGTGTGCACGGCGCTCGAAACGGCCATCGATTTGTCCCATATCTCCACGTCTGTACCCGGCTTTAAGGATGTCAACAATATCGGCTGAGCTGCAGCTGATAATGCTGAGTGACCTCCCAGGTGGTAGGTCCGCTTTAAGCCTTAAGCAGGCCATACACTCCGAGATAAAAATTAGGATCCATTAAAACCGACCAATAAATGCATTTTA
>CM070040.1:76764871-76778694 GCA_036250615.1 Ptychadena robeensis
GGGGGGGCTTATTTTCAGGGGGGATGCCTTATTTTTCAGTGTGTGGCAAAAATGTAAGGGTGCCTGATTTTTGGGGAAACGGTATATATATCTTTCTATACATCTCTAGTTTAGAGACTATTACAAGTTAAAGATAAAAAGTTAACACTGCTGTGCTATTTTCGGGTGCTTACTATTTTTCATATTACATGTGAGCATGGCAGAGGCAGATGACCTGGGTAGATAGTTGTAAAGTGGTTCTGGGCTGACCCGCTATGTCTTCATATATGAACCACTTCTATAATGCCCCCCATACATACACAGATTTTGGCGTACGACAGACTAAAAACGATAAATTTTTTTCAATCGTACAATTGGAGATTGATTGATGGAAAATAGAATATACTCCACATGGAATAACCAAATTTTGATAGATTTTTTTTTTTTTGATAGATTTTTTTTATGATCTCAATTTGTACTCAACCGTCAAAATTTTCCGACATGTCCGATCAAAAAACTTATCATTTTTAATCTGTCGGCCACTAATATCTGTGCATGTATGGGGGCCATAAGGTGTGCTTTCCCTAAATCTGTCCTATAATCTTGGTCTAGGTAATCATATTCTTCCTGATGAAGATTTAGCTGCATTTCACTGGAGCTTGCTGGGACCAGATCATCCACTTGCATCTTTAAAGGTGATAATCCTTTTTTTTTTTTATTACTTTTTTTCATCTTCTTATGATTTAAGTTATGCAAATCAGCAGCAAAAATGCCTGATAATATATACTGGCATGGTCACCCATAAAACTTTGCAGAAAGTCAGCCAAATTCAAGCTCATATATCCAATCAGATCGTACCAGGCTTAAGCTAGCCATATACGTGTCGATTCCCGAGCGATCGATCAACCATCCGATCGATTCTGGTGAAGCCACAGGCGTTGGTCGATCGACCATACAAGTCTGTGCCTACCACCTTAGGCCACCGATTCTTGGACGATTCTGTTACCAGTCGATCAATTCACAAATGTCAACGCCCCTTGATGTGTGCCCGATCGATCAGAAAACACCAACAGGTTGGTTCTCTGGCCGATCCAATTTGGGGGCCATGTCGATCGGGCGGGGTCGATCGGTCAAGGTGGGCTGCACTCGATTCCTCGTCGATCGATCGGCGTGCACGCGCCTGGTGATCGATCGGCCAGGAATCGTGTGGGAAATCGACCCGTGTATGGCTTTCTAGATCGCGGACCACTATGGTGATGAGCCCCATCAAATAAATGGGTGCAATCTCCACTTCCCAATTATAATGGCTGGAGATTGCTAAAGTGGGGACAAGCCAGTTGAGTACAGCTGCGCTGCATGATTGGCTCAGTGTATCTGCATACAATTTGCATGCTAATGTTGAAAGATTAAGATTTTTTTTTTTAATTAACTGCTTTACAGTAAAAGCAGGGTTGGGTCACAGTTGATTTTTTCTTCTCCAGTTCAGGCAGTGAATATTTTATTATACACAACCTTGTGTTACGTCCACTTTGAAAACTCATCAGTCAGGAAACGCTATAAGTTTACCCTCAAATGTAGAAGTTTTTTTTTTTTAAATATATTGCTTACACTCATTGTAGTTTTTAACCTTGACCAACTCTTCTTTCACAATCGCAGTCTCATATCTGCAACATAAAAGCTGACATGCTTACCCATACAAGGCAGAGCTATGCCTGCTCCATTCAGACCGGCGTTCAGAAGTAACTTCTCTTTTTGCTTCTTTCAGGTCCGTGCCCACCAGCTCGTCCTACCTCCCTGTGACGTAGTGATAAAAGCCGTCTCCGAGTACGTGGCCACAATCAAAGATGCCTCCAATCTGGATGCAGTGGGGAAAGAAATATTCAGACACTCTCAGGTGAATGTTTGTTTCCCAGGTTCAATGATATAATGTGTATTGACAATGTACTTATGGCTCCTGAGAAACATGGACTTTTACATGGAGATGCTTGGGTTAATTGTAGATGTGGCTGAGCCATGTCCCTGTCTCTACCAATGGCTAAGTCTCCACTAGGGCAATTTGGGAGCTGCCGTGGTGCATTTTGTAAGGTTATGTTTCCACTAAGTTGATAAGCCGCAGCTCGGACGTGATTTTAACCAGGCCTGCATTTAGTTGTATGTGCTTGTCCCAACTTCAAGGCGGAGATCGGATAGTTCTGTTCACGCATTTGAATGTGCACGGTTAAAAATCACGTGCCATTTAAACCGCGCGAGATCCGAGGTGGGGTGGGGCAAGATGTCCGCCCCCCCAACTTCCTGCCTGTAATCTCCGTGCTGCTAGTCTAATAGCTGGAGATTGCTGGGTGCTAGAATCGCCAATGTGGGAACATACCCATTAGATGCACCCGTAACGCTACCATTATCCCCAGTGTGCCACACTGGACGCGTCCATTGATGGGTCGCGATTTTGCCGCGTTTTTTTTGTTGTCTATTAATAGCAATGGACTAAAGAAATGTAAAAATAAAACACTTCAAATTTGTGAGTAAATCGCATGGAAACGGCGACTAGTCCAGACATGCTTACTGCACGTGTTTTTCTGTCCACATTAGTGTAGCCTCAGCCTAAAGCTTCTCCTTTTGATTTAAACAAGTCATTAGAAAATGTTTATGTTTTTAAACCAAATTTTGTTTCTTCACAGTCTAGAACAGAAGATAAGATTGAGCGATTCAAAAAAGCAGTGGAATATTACTCCGTTGCAACTAGACAGCGTCCACCTCAAATGAACCCGTCACCTTTTGTTGGTGAGTATGTGATCATAGTCACTAAGAGATTTCTGTTAGGGTATGGTATATTTAACCTCCCTAGCAGTCGTGATGAGTCCAGCGCAGGAGGGGGGGGGGGGGACCAAATTTAAAGGGGAATTGTGATTACTGTATCCAGTATAATTTAAAGTAAAACACACACATTTACAATTGCATAAACATTTTATTATATAGAGAAAACCAATAAAAATACATACTGACCTGTATCATATAAAAGAAGTATGTATGTTTTAAATTATACTTTAAAGCGGACCTACCATCAGGAATCTATGTTTTCATGAATGGCACTAGAAGTGCCAATAATAGGGAGGAATGCAGTGGAAAAAAAACAAAAACTTACCTGTAATGACCAATTTAAGAAGATAATCCAGCAGCTCTTCTCACTTCCTGGTTCATTGTAGGCAGAAATAGGCAACACGTCACAGGAAGCAGTGATCTGCTTTGAAAATTCCCATAGAAGATCACTGAACGCCCCCCAGTGGCCACCCGCGATATTGCACCCCCCAGTTTCATGTGTTGCCTTCAGCGAACCAGGAAGGGAGGGGAGCTGTGTGGTAATCTTGTTAAAATGGTCATTACAGGAACGATTTTACGTTTTTTTTTTTTTTTACTGCATTCCTCCCTATTATTGGCACTTCTAGTGCCATTCATTTTTTCTGGTGGTAGGTCCACTTTAAGGTTGATTTTTATTAAAATATTGCATTATATAGTTTCTTTTCAACTTTTATATACTTAAAGATAAATTTTTCTTTTAGTTGCAGGGTACCCTCCTAATCAGTTTGGAGTCCCTCCTATTCCTCATAACCATATGGGAGGAATGCCTGTCGGGAAGCCCATGGTGAGTTTTGCATGACGTCATACATAAACCTGAGCTAAAATATGTAGTAAAGTGGACCCTTGACTTGCAAACATAATTGGATCGCAAGTGTTGGTTGTATGTCAAGACACAATATAAGAAATAATGAAAATCCCCATATGGGTTTTGAATCTCCCAAAGCCCCCCCCCCCCCCCCCCCCCCTTACCTTTTCATAATAAAAAGTGTTGCATGTGTGTCTTTTACCAGAAATGCCAATCATTTTCCTGGTGTTCTCACCAAAAAGCTGTCAGAAAAGGAAATGAAATCGCCATTCGCGGTGACATGTAAGGAGGTTATTGTTGGGAAGGAGCGTCCCCTTCCATTAGAACATCAGGAATCCGGCCTTGTAGATTGGGGAGATGGTCCCCAATGTGACATGGGATCACATGATCACTACCACACAAGCAAATGCATCTTTTCACCTTGGCCATAATTCTCATTATAAGTCAAATCTTTTGTTGCAAGTTAAAACAAACATTTTGGTTGTAACTCAAGGATCCACTGTATATTTTAGGTCACCTCTCATGTTTTTTGTGGCTGAATCTGCTTTCTCTTGGTAATCCCTCCACCCTTTCTGTTGGCAGTGCTCATTTACTCTATTATGGATAATCCATACCCTTTGGCTGTCCATAATACCCAATGGGGTATAATTAACTTCCTGGGTGTAAGGGGCATTTTTAATGGCGTGAAAAGACACTACCCGGGCAATTGTGGCAGAGAACACTGTACTCCTCTGTGATTCCCCACTGTTCTCCCGGCTCTCTACACACCCCCACTGTGTGTGGGGAAAAGCAAGGCCCCCTCCATTAACATGGTGGTCTCACGGAGAGCCGGCGATTGAGCCCAATCCCAGCATGGGCGCAGTTTGATCCCCAGATCAAACTGCACCCATACTGGCTTCGGACGTAACGCCCAGGATGTTTAGTGTGTTATGCTTCTGGTATTTTCATTTAGCTTTTACTGTCCAACCTAAACTAAAAGATTTTTCGATTGAGAAGTAATTTTGTTTGATTTTATAGTTTGGCCATCAGATGCCCACAAAGCTTCCCTATCAGCATCACCCATTTCCGCCAGGACCCAATTCTGGGTTTGTGTTTCCTCCTCACCCAATGGGAGACCTGTCTCACTTTCACGATGACCACCTCATGAAAGGAGGACCATTTTCAGGCTGGTCCGTACCTTATGACACAACCGCTTCTAAGTTCCCCAATCACCTGGCTTCGAAGCCTTCTCCTTCATCCGGACACGAGACGTCACCTTCATCCTCTTCTGATGAAGATCAGAATGGTGCAGCATCAAAGTAAGATTATGAAGCGGACGCTACTGTTAATATTTTATTATTCTTTTTTTCATTATCTTGTGCGGAAGCTTTAATAGTTTGTTGCTTTTTTTTTATATTTGTGTCAAAATAATTTTTAATATATATATATTTATTTAGTTATACATCCTCTAACATGCTTTTGGTGTAGATAGGGACTTCTTTCATTTCTGTGTCAATTCAGGGTCATCACCGTTACACATGCAATAGCTGTCCTGAGTGCAGGCGATACTGTGGGCAAGCAATACACATATATAAGGCTTATTTTTTAGACCTCCCCGCTTTATAAAATAGATGTTGGGCTAGGCACATCCGAAGAGTTGAAGTTTTCACTGGCCTCAACATGCCATTGGGTGAACACAATTTCACTACTAGAGTAGGGGTGACACCAAAATTACCAACCTTGTGGGTTTTTTTTTGGCGCATGGCTTGGGCTTGCTTCAAGTGCAGCAAAGGACTCCCTCAAGCACCACAGCAGCAATGTCATTGTTTAAGTTCTACCACCCCACACACACACACACCATAAATGGTACAGTCAGGGATTTAACCTGTGGTGCTGTGCCTGTGTATGGCAACGTCACCATGCAGATTATCCCTCCTATCAGGATGTAGCATTAAGGTGAGCAGTGCTGGGAATCATCCCACTGATTCTCCATATGTCATAGATCGTGGAATGGTCAGAACTTCTGGGGTTACGTGAAATGTGGCTGGACAGCTAGGAGAACTGCAAGACCCAGCAAATGGGCAGTCTTTTTCAGTTTTTAATGTCTGTAAATGGATAATACTTTCCAATAATAATCCCAAGCATGTCTGATGGAAGAGAACTGCCCCCATGGTATCATTCATTTATATTTAATGTTAGTGGTTCAAAGAATGTCAGGCTGAATGGTCAGCCTCCCACACCTTTCACTTAACATAACCTGACCCTTTGCAAAAAGTATGGACACCCCGACACAGTTCCCTTAGTTTTTGAGCAGTTTTCATTGATAAGCAAGTTACGTCAAGTATGATTCCGACAGACTAAAGTATTTAACAGAATACCGTAACTTGGTGGAATCTGACTGTTCCTTTACTCTTCATCACAGTCATGTCACTGAGGGCCGTCAGCATAAGACTAATTGGGAGGAGTCGTCCGGAGATAAAATGTCGCAGAACTGGGGCCATCAATCAGGATCTGGTGAATCCCAGCAGAACATGGGGCAGAATGAATCTCAGATCCCGTCCCTGCTGTCCATGGCCACCAGAAACCACATGGATATCACCACGCCACCTTTGCCACCGGTGGCTCCAGAAGTATTACGTGTGGCTGAGCACAGACATCGGCGTGGTCTCATGTATCCATACATCTACCATGTCCTCACCAAGGTTTGTACTACAAAGACCTAAAGTATGTGGGGGATTTTATTATAACCGTTCCATCTGTCACATGTTTTAATGCATCTTTACACATTTATATGACTGTTTACTCCCATCCCCCTTTTTTTGTAAACTTTAAACCATCCCAATGAGCAGTATATAATTAGAATTGTATTACATAAAGGGCTGAAAAGATATTTTAGTGGAAATAGTTTATCTGTAATGATTGTGCTGGCCGTGTCCTCCCTGATAGAATACATAGTGATTGGAAGGTATATATCCCTGCTATGTGGTTCTCCTGATAGAATACATAGCTGATTGAAGATAATATAATCACTGCATTGCAGTGCCGGGTCCTTCCCTATAGAAACACATCAGTGATTCGGAAGGTAATAAATCTACTCTATGTATGCCGGTCCCTCCCTTATGAATACATAGTGATTGGAGGTATAATATCCCCTGCTATGTATGCTGGTTCTCTCTCCCTGATAGAATCACATATATTGAACTGTATACTATCACTGCTACTAGTGCCGGGTCCCTCCCTCGATTAGACATACATGTGCATTGAGAAGGTATACTATCCCCTCTAATGTCGTGCTGTTATTCTCCCTGATAAAATACATAGCATTGAAGGTATATTCACTGCCTATGTTGCTGGAGTCCTTCCCTGATAAATACATACGTGATTGAAGGTAATATTATCTACCTGATATGTAGTGCTGACCATCAAACATCCCTGGATAGAAATACATAGTGATTGGAAGTATATCATCACTGCTAATGTAGTGCCGGGTCCTCCCTAATAGAATACATAGTGATTGGAAGGTAGGCAGTTCTCTCCCCATCTTTCATGCATTGTCTTACCTGTCTATGATGGCCTGAAATATTTTTACGCTGCTTACCTTTTATCTCAATTACTTTTTCTTCCAATAGGGTGAGATTAAACTGCCAGTGTGCATAGAGGACGAATGCAACACTGATCTCCCCCCTGCCACTATTCTCTTCCGCCCGGCACGCCAGTACGTATACGGGGTCTTATTCAGCCTGGCTGAGACTCAGAGACGACTCGAGCGTCTAGCCATGCGCAGGCGGCTGCCAGTTGATGGTAAGGGAATTTTATTTTTTTATTTTTTTTATTTAAATTTATTCTATTTATGTGTTGTGCATATTAAGGGTTCTCACCACAGCACATTAAAACATTCTAAAGACAATCTGTTTGCATTGCTAAACTCTTCTCTCTGCTGGTTTCCTTTTCTCTCTGTCCCTGTAAGTCCTTTGTTCTGCTAAGCAGACTTATGTGAAACTTAATCTTCCTAGGGATATTTTTGTCTTGTTTTGCTGTCAGCCTCCCTGCTTATTTGCTGAGTTGTCTCAACTTATTTGGTAGCTGCCATGTCATTGCCAAAGTGCAGTACAATGGCAGTAATGCAATATCGTGTTGTTAAAGGACTGGTAAGCCTGAAACTTATGTAATTCCGATGATATAACTTCTTAATGCTCACACTGGTCTGTGGAGGTTGGGGCATTACCAAAATTTACACTCTTATGTCCCAGAATTATACTTTTGCTTTGTTTCTTGTAGTGAGTAAGAGTTTTTTTTTGTCAGCTGTTTATTTATTAGAAATATTTTAACAATGACAATAATAAAGAAAAAAAAAACAGATCCATGTAGAGCCTGGGGGGCGCATGCGCCCCTCTCGGTGTTTCTCAGGGGTCTTCTTCCCCTTGATTCCCCTCAAAAACCTAACTGTTAATGCATAGAGCATGGTAACCTGCCCGCCGACCCCCCGCTGTCGAGTTTTTGCTTGGAATCTTCTTAGAGTGGGAAAAGAAAGGCGAAGGAATTGCTCAGGCGCCATCTGGGTCACTGATTGGCTTTCATGTATGCTAATCAGTCTGCTCAGCTGCCTATGCTTCCACTACTTCACCAACGAACGGAGGTCGATCATATATTGTGCCATATAATCTCCGAATAGGGGCACACAACATTTGATGATATATGTGACACAAAATGTGCATTACCATACATCAGTGTTCCCTAATGTATGAAGTATAGTTTAAAACAAGTCTTGTTATTTAAAAAATCTCTGCCTGGTGTCATTTCTTCATTATATAATGCTTATACAAGTTATGTGTTATGTGTGGCCCTTTAGTGATGCCGAGGGCCGCACTTGTGACCCTTTATAGCAACTCATTTGCTCACCACTGATAAAGAGCATAAACATAATAAAAGGCAGGACTCATTGCAATAAACAAAAAATGCAAGCACCAAATATTAATGGACCAGAGTTATAGGGGTGGGTTTCAGATCATAAATCATGCAATACCAACAGCGTAAGCATATCCGTGACTGGACATATGGTCAACCAATTAAGATTAGTCAGGGCCCGTACCCCTAACCAAGCCATAGAGAAAGGTAAAAGGAAAACAAAAATATAGAACAGGGGAGTGCAAGAATGGAAATCCGAGATGAAAGACGAGAAAAAGAGAGCAGGTGGCGTAAAGAACAACACACTCTGGAAACCACCCCCTGGGCCAAGCGCATCAACCATGAGGACAGATTTTAGTACTGCCTATGACCTCCCTTGGCTTGTACAATTATTTCAGGGGCATTGCACCTCTTCCTTGAGAGTGTGCAAAGGAGTGGAATGAGTGTTTGCATTCAGGAATTGCTCTGTTTGTCACTAAGCATGTTTTTGTCATGTTTGGGGTATGGCCCTTGGTGGGTATGGCACTAGTTATTAGAGAGGACTACATGCTTTACTCAGTAGCAAGTTGTAAGTGGTATTTGCCCCCAGGTCCCTGTGTCTCAATGGTTGATTCAGAGATTCAGAAAATTGACCATTACAAACTTTTTTTCCATTACGCAGCTCTGGCATTTAGTATGTTTCATGTAGTTTCAATAAGGGAGCTTATATGACTTTTCCTAAACTTGAACAGTTTAGACCTGTTGCTTTTTCTTTTTTTAACAAGAATAAACTTATTTTTGAATAAAAAGGGCCAATACAAGAATATGCTTGTCTTACTTTTGCAGAGGTATATAAGGCATAATAATGTAAAAAGTGTTAATCAGTATTATAAATGACAATATGAAGCACACACATGTCCCCTTCCAAGAAACCAGGGGCAATGCATGAGACAAGAGTGGTCGTGACAGTCGCTGGATAAAAAAAGGAAGGAAACGATAATGCGGAACCAAAACAGGGCTCTCAGTCTGCTGTACACGTGTCCACCTTTTCCATCCTTTTCCCCCAAATCCTGTCGATTTTACCCTGCCAGCCCCTATTCTTATAAATGCATTTCAACAAGGGGAGAATGTTTCCATCCCTCTAAAGTAGGGGGGACAGGACTATACCATAGACGGGCAACCAACGTGAGTGCATAGAAAAGGGCAGTGGACATAAACTGCATGTAAGCTCGATTAAGACCAAACTCTCCCAACAATCCAAGTAAACAGCATCTAGGGTCCAGGGCAGGCCTGTAGAATATTTAGATTTATAAAGTAATATAGCCTCATGGCCTCACTTTTTAGACTTTCCCCCAGCTATCTGCTGGACACAGGGGTTCCCCCTCGCTACAACCCACCCGTCTTACTTTGTGATTTTGCTTTTTCAGTTCCGCCGGTGATAATCAAGGAATGGTCTGCCTATAAGGGCAAATCGCCTCAGACTCCAGAGTTGGTTTCAGCCCTGACCTTCAGAGAATGGACTTGTCCTAACTTAAAGAAGCTATGGCTGGGCAAAGCCGTAGAGGACAAAAACCGCCGGATGAGAGCTTTTCTGGCTTGTATGAAGTCAGACACACCCAGCATGTTAAACCCAGCTAATGTGCCCACACATCTTCTACTCATGTGCTGCGTGCTAAGGTGAGAGCAGGCGGCAAGTCTGTCATTTGTCAAGGTCCATTGTTCCTGCTGGATGACAGAGGGTCACTATATACGCTTTATTTACAGATATATGATGCAGTGGCCTGGGGGAAGAATATTACTTAGACATGAGCTGGATGCATTTCTAGCACAGGCAGTATCTGCACAACTCTATGAACCGGACCAGCTACAGGAGCTCAAGGTAGATCACTTTGTATAATGTATATAATAATCTCCTCCTATTATGCACCAGATATATTGTGTGAGTGACTTACGACTTTTTTTTCCAGATTGAGAAGCTGGATGCTCGGGGAGTGCAGCTTGCAGCTCTCTTCATGAGCGGCGTGGATACTGCATTATTTGCCAATGACGCCTGCGGCCAGCCTGTGCCATGGGAGCACTGCTGTCCTTGGATTTACTTTGATGGGAAACTTTTTCAGAGCAAGCTGAACCG
The DNA here is from genome assembly GCA_036250615.1 of Ptychadena robeensis. Lineage (NCBI taxonomy): Eukaryota > Metazoa > Chordata > Amphibia > Anura > Ptychadenidae > Ptychadena > Ptychadena robeensis. The sequence goes on from CM070040.1 coordinate 76,775,503, forward strand.
AGCCGGAAGGGAGAAAGCACCTTTAATTGATCTTTGCGATGGTCAGGTAAGAAATTGTACAGTTCACAGGACTATGGATGAAACAGGCTATCCAAGTGTGGAACTAGGGGCTTGTGTCCACTACGTGCGTCCTCAGCGTGGAAAAAGATCTGCTGAATGGGACAGTGTCCATTAAGCATATTTTTAGCTGCATGCACCGTGGGGTGCCGCCGGAGACCCCCTCCATTGAAGATCAATAGAGGTGTCTCCAAGACGCAGTAAAACAGCCAATTTTCTGCGTCTCTCCCGTGCTGCAGGAGTTTGCACGTGGCTTAGGGTGCACTCCCGCTGCATTGGCGAGCGCCTTCTAAGCTGCGGACTAACTGCCTACCAATTGTGTCGGTGGAGGCCTTGATTCTCTGCGCGTCCGTCCGTCAAGCTCAGGGAATCAGCAGTGGACACAAGCCCTTAAAGCGCACCCATCTGTGTTTCTGTGCAACCCCTCCAATATCGAATGTAATGATAAATGTATGTTGGAATAAAGTCAAACCACATTGTCCTTTATCCTAGTTTATTTGTATTTTTGGTACTGCAGGCAGAACAGGCGTCCAAGGTGGAGAAGATGAGACAGAGCATCCTGGAGGGGATCAACTTCAACCGCCAACCTCCTCCACCACTTCTGCCTCCGCCACCTTTCATGCCACCTATGATGCCACCGTTTTACCCAGTTCCACTGTATCCTAGAGCCATGGGTTCTATGCCCCCACCACCTCCTGGGAGAAACAGAGGATTTTCAGGTGCGTATTGTATTTTTTATGTCGGCAGGGTTGATGTTTTTGTCTGGGTAACAGTTTGCATTTCATGCAGGTGTTCATCCTATTCCACCTCAAGGAGGCAAACTGGAGATCGCTGGCATGGTTGTGGGTCAGTGGGCCGGCAGTAAACCTTCCCGTGGCCGAGGAGCGTTTGGAATGCAAGTGGTCTCCGTTGGGGGTCCAGGAAAAGGGTAAGTGTGAAAATATGTACGGTGTGTTAAGATTGGTGCAAATGAGCTTGTTTTGTATTACCTACACTAGCACAGTGCCAATATTTATAAATCAGAGTATGGAAGAACTGCTTGTGATGGGTGTTTCTCTTGCCCTTTAGTTGCATAACTTTGCGTAATTTTTTGATGAAGCCGCTATATCTGAACATCCTTGGAAAAATGACATACAGAAATACTTATAAGATACTTTACACAGAAATGGGAACCTTTAAGTACAGGGGTGAACACTAAGGCCCAGGGGCCGGAAGCGGCCTGTTTTAGCTTTGTGTTCTGGCCCTTTGCCAAGTGCAGGAAATTTAAAAGGATAACAACGTCCCTGTCGCGCTTCGCTAATAACATGTCACTGTCATCATTCGTGATGCATGGAATTGGCACACCTATGGCAGGTTGGCCATTACAGGCTTTTGGTCCGGCCCCTTTATCAAATGTTGGTCTGGCTCAGGAGTCAAAATTTTGCGCACCTTCATATGCAGTGGATCAGGAGCTGTACTGGGAGGGTTATGAGTATAGCATGTAAACTAAGGTACTTAGTAAAGAACTATTCCAGCCTGTAAACTTTATCAAAGCTTGATAAAAGCTTGCACACACAGCCTCATTGACTGGAAGAGTTATATATAAACGTCATCACCGAATACAAACGGCCAAACCAACAAACACAATGCTACGATTTTAGTTCAATCCTTGAACAATCTACGAAAAATTTCCCAACATGTCCGATCTTTCTCCGATCGATGTTTTGATTGGTATCGAACAATTTTCGCAGATCGAACCATGTGTGCGGCATACGATTGAAATTTGATCAATGTAAGCTATGATTGTTTTTGGTCGATCGGACGCTAAAATCGTACCGTGTATGCCTAGCTTAAGTTAGGATTTAGGTTGGTTAACAGATATGCCTAAAGGTGGCCATACACAGGTCGATTTCCCACACGATTCCTCGCCGATCGATCACCGGGCGCATGCACGCCGATCGATCGACGAGGAATCGAGTACAGCACACCTTGACCGATCGACCCTGCCCGATCGACATGGCCCCCAAATCAGATCGGCCAGGGAACCAACCTGTTGGTGTTTTCTGATCGATTGGGCACACATCAAGGGGCGTTGACATTTGTGAATCGATCGACTGGTAACAGAATCGTCCAGGAATCGGTGGCCTAAGGTGCTAGGCACAGACTTGTATGGTCGATCGATCAACGCCTGTGGCTTCACCGGAATCAATCGGAGCGCCGATCGATCGCTCAGGAATCGACACATGTATGGCTAGCTTAAGTGCACTGAAGCAGAAACTTGTATTTTAGTGGGGTTGTCCTATGAGGAGCAGATCTTGGCAAATGTGAACTGTTGGGAGCTGTTTTATTTTACAGCCTCAGTCATGTTATTATTGATCATTGCCATCTACCTTGACACATTCCACAACATAGTGATTCAAGTTTCCAATGCTTATCCCATAGCACTATTAACCATTCTCATAATAGTTTTGCCCTAGTACCAGGTTAAACACATTGAAAATACAGTGGACTAAAGGTTAGCTTTTAGAGACTTTGATATTCTATTAATATATAGTCTTATATAATTCCTAATATATGTGTGTGTATGTATATAAATATATATATAAGAGAGAGAGAGTGTGTCAATATCATATAACTTTAGTGGTGAATAAACAGTAAACATAATAGTAACTGGGTTCCTCGTTTGTTTTCCTAGGCGTGGAAGAGATCCTGCTGCTGCTGCAAATAATAATAATAAAATGGTAAAACCCACCAAGAAAGTGAGCAAGCAGGTAAGTGAATATGTCCTATCCATGTACAAAGTGACATGTAGTCTGTATATTCAGACAGGAGGCAGTTCCTATAACCAACTTCTTGTGCGGTGGTTCCCAAACTGGGGGACGGGCCCCCCTGGGAGGGCGCGAGGGTATTCCAGGGGGGCGCAGGCCCTCGTTCTTCTTTTTTTTTTTTTTTTTTTTTTTTTTAATTAATTTTTATTGGAAAAGTTTCACAATACAAAGTCATATGGCACAGTGCCGCTCTCAACCCAAATACAGAGTGCAAACGCTTACATAAGGTCATAGTAGCGAGGATACATAACGCAGATTGCAGGTTGGAGTCCAAGGTGCGGCCTCCAGTGGCGGCCCTGGCCCTCATTCTTAACCTGTGTTTATATAG
>CM070040.1:76808962-76828732 GCA_036250615.1 Ptychadena robeensis
AATGTCCCCACCATAGTCATGTCACTAACTGTCCTCAGAGGAGCTGACAATCTAATATCCCCACCATAGTCATATCACTAAAGCCGATCATACACGGCTCGATATACGAAGCTGAAGGCTCTGTATACATAACAATATACATAGGCCATGGTTTACAGTCATGTCTGATATCTCTGTTTACAAGCAGGACTGATTAGTCCTGCTCGAAAACTGGGATGGTGCATTAGATAAGGGTCAGAGAGACGGCCGTGAGCCCGCACGGCACTCGAATCGGCTATCAATCTGGCCCATATCTATACTTGTGTTCCATATATGTGTGTTCCATTTGTTCCATTTAAAAACCTATTGTGGCACACAAGTAAAAGCTTTGCCCACCCTTGAGCTAGCCATTTGGGGTTGCCTCCTTGCCAGTAAAGATGACACTTGTTATGAATAGGTACATCCCTAAAAAGGTGGCCGATGTAATCAGATCTCCCCTCTCATATTTATTTACCAGATATGAAGAGACCAGTGTTCCCCATGTATTGTGTAAACATTTTGTTGTGTTTTTTTCCTGTAAACCTTGTGAACCTGTGATAGACGGGTTACAAGATTAAAAATCGCAACTACATGGAGCAGCGATGATGGTTGCATGTCAGGGGGTGAATATCATTTCCTTAGTTGTGGTGAAATTTGTAAAGAATTTACATAGTCATTTCCTGGTTGTGTTTGTTTATATTTATTACAGTTTTCAAAATAACTCTACACAGTCAGATGTCGTCAGGAGAAAACCAGAAATGTGTTATTGTCCTTGGGATTCTTGCCCATACACCAGTCCATACAGATAGACATGGCATAATAAACTGCAGTTGGTCAAAAATAAAAACCTTATAAAGAGAAAAAATACTACAGAAGTCTATACATTTTCCTGCACCGCATATGTTGCTTACTTTGTGATTTATTTTCTCCTCAGGGTACCCATCACTGATACTTTATACATTTGGGACTTTCGGGAGGCCTTGTACCTTTGTGTTTGTTTAGTCGGACGTATGGTGGTTTTACCTGTAAAGTGGAAGTAAGAATTCCTCTTCTACAAGAACAAGATGGCTTCTGTCCCGGTGTATTGCTTGTGTCGCCTTCCTTATGATGTCACACGGTTTATGATAGAATGTGATGTGTGTCAAGACTGGTTCCATGGCAGGTGAGTGACCGAAGACGCCATGTTGTTTTCTTAGTTGATAATTAACATTTATGTGGTGCTGACTTATCACATAACATTTTACAGAGTAGATAGCCTTTTGATAACTGTACCTCGGAGAGCTAACAACCTACCATAGTCATATCAAGGTCTGAGGAGCTGACAATCTAATGTCCCCACCATAGTCGGATAACTGTCCAAGGAGCTGACAACCTTATGTCTCTACCATAGTCATATCATGGTCAGTCAGAGGAGCTGACAACCTAATGTCTCCACCATAGTCAGATCACGGTCCAAGAAGCTGACAACCTTTGTCCCTACCATAGTCATATCATGGTCAGTCAGAGAAGCTGACAACCTATTGTCCCCACCTTTATCATATCTATGTAACGAACACAGCCATATGTAACAAACAGGACATTTTGTGGGGTGGAGGCCAAGGAACCCTCCAGCATGTAAGGAAACCAAAGTAGGCAGAGGAAACCACCTCGATCATTTTGCAAAGCAGTTGGTTGATTTGTAGCCAATCGGGGGGGGGGGGGGGGGGGGGGGGGGGGGGGGGGGGGGGGGGTCTAGGCTAACACATAGGGGAGCTAAAAAAGAGTGTGTCCAAGACTGCTTTGATCGAGAATGGTGGATCAAAAAATTGAGAAAATTGGGGAAAGAAGAAATAGATCCAAGATTACTGGTTGGGATGCAAACAGACCCAACTAATAATGAATACGTTTAGTCCATCTGAACATTTGACACATATTGAGCATGTTTGTGGAATTGAATTGGAACACTCTGCATTTATTGACCACATGCTTTCTTTTGCAGCTGCGTTGGGGTAGAAGAAGAGAAGGCATCAGATATTGATCTGTATCATTGTCCCAACTGCCAGATAACTCATGGGCCATCTGTCAGTAAGTATTTCCGCTCTCGGGTATATTGAGGCTTGCGTTAAGCCTGCCATACACACGCCGATGTGTGTAGCAGACTAGTCCTGATATCTTTCCGGGAGGCTAACGTGATGACGTCATCACGTTAGCCTCCCGTTGCATTATGGGGCCCCTTCAATCGGCCAGGCACCCTTTGTGTGCCGGCCATAAGCTGCAATGAAGACGCCGCTTCATTGCAGCTTATGGCATCGGCTTTCATCGGCTCCCATCGGCCAGAGAAGATCAGACATGTCCGTTCTCTGGCTGGCCGAGAAGTGGGACGACAGGTCGGTCGGATTCAAAATCGGCCGCTTATCGGCATGTGTATGGCTAGCATTACTGATGGGTGGGGATGGATTCATTGTCCAGGTAGGAGCAACACTTATTGTTGAAGTCACCACAACTATATGACATCAATAGACCAAAGCATGGCCCACAGTGGATTTAATGATGGAACTTGACAGATATTTCTCTTTATTTCATCCTCAGTGAAGCGTCGGCGGGGCACTGCTAAGCAAGATACCACTGTGAGTAAGGATGTGGGGAAACCGGTGCAGACAGGCAGTGCAAGTTTCATCAAGGAATTAAGAAGCCGAAATTTCCCCAGGTAAATGAAATATTCATTCACGATCTTATGAATTTGGCTAAAACTTGATATCTATTTATGTTTTTTTTTGGGGGGGGGGGGGGTAAATTAAGTAATGTGTATACACCAATCATTTACTAGTTTGTAAGGTTTCTGCTATCTTCTTCTCTTGACTTTCTCCTTCAGTGGTTTGCGGCAAAACGTGATTCTGCGTTCTAGAAAAGCACATGACATTCTTGTCATTCAGATCATAAAGTCATTAGGTTGTAGTTGCTGATTGAAATCTTCCCACTAAAACTATATAAGTTTTTCAGTGGTTCTCAACCTTTTAAGACTTGTGACCCCGGAGGTGTCACTTCCTGTATTTGGAAAGCGGAGGTGCCAGTGTAGGGAGTCGCCTATGTGTTCCAGATACCAGAAGTGATACTCCGCAACGTCACTTCCAGCATGATCATGTTAGTGAAATGTCCCCGTCCTCCTATTTTCCTACCCTGCTTGTCATGATGACGTGCGGGATAGAAAATTGAGGGTTAGGGTACAGGGGGGACATTGCTCGCCTTTCTAACTTGCCATCCTGCTTGTGGGCATCAGCTCTGAAGCTTTTAGGGGACACAGTGATCCCTTAGAAATGGTTGATGGACCCCCAAGGGGGTCCCAACCCACAGGTTGAGAACCACTGATCTATAATCATGATTCTGTGCCTTGGGAGCTCATAAAAAGCAAATATAATTTTGGATGTTGGGATGGTAAAACTGTCCATAGCTGAGTCACTCCGCAATATCTTTTATGATTCCTATGGTTCTGATTGTTGTGTTTTTCTCATCCAGTGCAGACGAGGTGGTCCTGAAACCTCAGGGGGGCGCTCAGCTGACTGTGGAATATTTAGAAGAGAACAGCTTCAGTGTTCCGATCTTGGTTGTGAAGAAGGACGGGCTTGGGATGACACTTCCTCCTCCTACCTTCACAGTGAATGACGTTGAATATTATGTGGGTAAGTGAACATGACTAAAAATGTTTGTATGGGACCTATCCAGAAAGATTATTGGTAGTAGCAGCGGCATCACTAGGTTTGGTGTCACCTAGTGCCAGTAACCCATGGTGTCACCCAATATATCGCACACACCCCAGGGGCATAGGGCAGTCACTTTCTATTTGAGTGATGTGTTTCTTTGCTCAGCCCCGGACACACTGCAAGCATGGATCTCTCAGCACGATTAATGGGATGCCCAGTTATGATGTGCTACAGGAATTTGAGGACACAGGACTCTATCATTCACAAGGGGCAGAGGATAAAGCCAAAGACTGTGCTGCAGCTTTCACACTGGAATTGCAGCTGTTGTTGTTGAGGAAGATTAGAGCCCTTTTATTTAACCTCATGAGCGTTTGGCTGAAAGTTAACTCCGGTTGAGTTTCATCATGGACTTAAACTTAACCCGAGTTAACTAAGTGGAAATGTATCCATTCCCCGGATTCTTCAGGCCATTGCAATCATTGGCTTGTATGCCGATGCTTCTAATGTCCACCCTAAAGCTAGCCATACACGTGTCGGATTCCATGGCCAATTGATCACTCACCCGATCAATTCCGGCGATCTCAGCGGGAATCGGAGCTCCGATCAATCAGCCAATTAAGAGTATCCGATCGCTGCATACCACCTTGTCCCACGGATTCCTGGACGATTCCGTGTCCGATCACTTACTTCCCAAATGGCAACTCCCCCTGATGTGTGCAGAATCGGATCAGAAAGACCAACATGTTGGTTCTCTGTCGGATCCGATTCTGAGCCCCCGATCAATCGGACGCGAACGATCGGACAAGGTGGGCTGCACGCGATTCCGGCACGATCGTTTCGCGTGCACGCGCCCGGAATCGACACGTGTATGGGGGCCTTAATCGTGTGATGCGAAGTGCGCTGGGGTAGGCGGCTCCATAGACCTCAATGTAATGGAGGGGGCATCGCCTTTTCCCTGCAAAACTCCAGCATCTCCGGTGACGCCGGAGTCGTGCAGGGGACCACTGGAATGCCACTGGAAAACTGGGTTTAGTTTAAAAAAAAATGCAAAGTATTTGGTAATTCACGGTGGATAGCGAGTGACTGCTCCATACAAACAGTGAATAAGTATGGCATATTTTTTGTTTTCCTACAGGAGGAGAGAAGGAGATTGATGTCATTGACGTGGTTAGACAAGCTGACCTGAAGATGAAGATGAAAGATTTTGTGAAATACTACAACAGTCCCAAGAGAGAAAAAGTTCTCAATGTGATCAGCTTGGAATTTTCTGAGACCAGGTTTGTATTTTCTATCGGGATACTTGTCATAGACTGCTGCAGTTGTCACATTGACATTGCAGCTGTGGTCCAGAAAGACCTGGAGTCCTTTAGCGTTTGTTGACAAAAAAAATTGTCTGTGGTTTCCCCACCTTGGTGTCGCCTATTAAATGGTGCCACCTGGTGCAACTCCCTTTGTGTTTCCACTGGCTGCTAAGACAGGACAAACAGCAGGTAATAACGTATAATTGTAAATGTAAGGCCATACACCTTTAGATTTCTTTCAGATTTCCTTTAGACCTACTTTTGTTTTACCAAAACCATGTCATATGAGGGACTTTCTAAATCATCAAGTCTACCTGTGTTCAATCACAGAGGACCCGGCACTACATAGTTGTTGGTAGATCTAAAGGATATCTGACAGAGAGATCTAATGGTGTATGGCCAGCTTTAGGCTCCACCGCCCATTGTCGGCAATGATGCTTTGATAGGACTATCTTCACACTCCGTCAGAGCCGCGGGGTAGATAGTAGAAGAGAAATGTAATGTTTTTAGTTCATAAAAAATTTTTTATATGAACTTTATGCAAATAACAAGAAAAAATAGTAATATTTCGTTCTTTTACACTTGTTGCAAACTTTTGTTCAGTTTTCAAATTGAAGTATATTTTTATTTTCAGGTTGTCAAACCTCATTGAAACTCCAAAGATTGTCCGCAAACTGTCATGGGTGGAAAACTTGTGGCCAGAACAGAGTGTGTTTGAAAGACCAAATGTGCAGAAGTACTGTTTGATGGGGGTCAAGGACAGCTATACCGATTTCCATATTGACTTTGGGGGGACATCGGTCTGGTATCATGTTTTAAAGGTATGAATTAAAGGCACTGAGGTAGTGTCATAGTAGTAATGATAGATTAGCTTTGGAACTGATAAGGCTATGTTCTCACTCATTTTAATCACGCTCAACGATTGCGGCTGATCGCCTCCATTTAGTTGAATGAGCTTGTCCCCACTTCAACTAAAGGCCCCCATCGGGCACAGGTCACTGCGTTTCTGATCGTGGGCGGCCGATCGTGGCCATAGACCTGAATGGGTGCAGTTAAAAATCATGTTTAATTTAAACCGCGCCCATTCACTCTCTATGGGTGCGATCAGGCGGAGTGGGGCAAGATGTTTTGCCATACCACCCCACTTCCTGCATGCAATCTCTGTGCCTCAAGTCTAATCACAGGAGACGGTGGGAGATCGCTGGGTGCTAGTGATCTTCCGTGGCTCTGCACCGCCATTAGAATCGTGTTAGTGGGAACATACCCGTATACTACTAAACTGATCAGATTTCTTGTGTAGGCGTCAAGGCCCTATCTCAACTTATATACTATGCACATGCATCACATACTATACTGACTTTTATTTAAATATTTCCTGCTAGGGAGAGAAGATCTTCTACCTTATTCAGCCTACAAAGACCAACCTGGCCTTGTTTGAGTGCTGGAGCAGTTCTTCTAACCAGAATGAGATGTTTTTTGGAGATCAGGTAGACAAGTGTTACCGGTGTCCAGTGAAGCAAGGCCACACTCTCTTCATCCCAACAGGTAACGCCGTTAAGACATTACCTTTTGCTTCTACGGTGATGTGAATTCTATTCATTGTCACTGCAAATCTATTTCAGTCCATGGAGTATTAGATTGGTTCTCATTTATGAATCCTTTACTTTTTCCCCAGGCTGGATTCATGCAGTGCTGACTCCTGTGGACTGTCTGGCTTTTGGAGGAAATTTCCTGCACAGTCTAAACATGGCTATGCAGCTGAGGTAGGTACATTATGAGAAAAGAATTGGAGTTCCTGGTATGGCTTAGGCTCCACTATGCGTTAAGGATGCGCTGTGGTAACGGATCTAATAAATGTAATTTTACGTTGGGACCCCTCCGCTAAGCGGTCCCAGTGTAGCAGATAAACTTACCTGCTCGGCGGTGGGTCTGTCTTCATTGCGCTTAGCAGATCCACCGATGTAAGGCTGAACGTAGTAGAGTCCGTTCAGCCTCTGCACCGGCGGATTTGTAAAAAGACCATCCGCAGAGCAGGCAATGTCTGTGGGATACAGCGTATACGCTTAGCGGAGGGGTCCCGACGTATAATGGAAACAAGCCCTTAGGGATCTGTTAAGCAATGTATTGTTTTTTTGTGTTTTGTTTATTTGTTTTTTACCTTGAATGGGTTGACAAACGCATGCCATTGCGTTTCAACTGACTCCATTTTCTATACTTGCGTTTGCTTACGTTATTGTCCGCACACTGCCCTGCATTGATTTTAATGCAACGCAAGCTGACGGATCACACCAATGGAAATGAAGACACATCCATTGACTTTCAATGGATGCATCAACATCCCTGCGTTTGATGTATGTCAAACAGAGGGTTTTAACGCACAGTGGAGCCTATCTCTAGTGCTTTCATACACCCTCGTGAAAGGTATTTGAGAAGGCAGGAAAGTATTCAGCCATAGTTATCGCCAGACTGGGAACGTTTACTGGGAAAAGGTGTTACTCTTAAGGCCCCCATACACGTGTCGGATTCCCACCGGATTCCGGCACGATCGATTCCCGGCGCGTGCACGCGAAACGATCGTGCCGGAATCGCATGCAGCCCACCTTGTCCGATCGTTCAGGGGCCCAGAATCGGATCCGACAGAGAACCAACATGTTGGTCTTTCTGATCCGATTCTGCACAGATCAGGGGGAGTTGCCATTTGTGAGGTGGACAATCGGACACGGAATCGTCCCGGAATCCGTTGGACAAGGTGGTATGCAGCGATGGATACTCTTAATTGGCCAATTGATCACACCTGCGATTCCCGGCAGAATCGCCGGAATCGATCGGATGGGTGACCGACTGGCCATGGAATCCGACACGTGTATGGCTAGCTTTACTGTCCTCTCCCCAGTCCGTGATGTTAACAGTAGAAATACCTTAAGGGTGCAAGCAGAAACCTGAATACCTTACCAGCAGCCTTTCATCTGGATTTGGAGATTAAGGCGCTTCTCTTAAGAAAAAAAAAAAGAATTTGAGAAACAGCCATTCACATATCACGAGGCAGGACTGGATCATGCAGTTTTCATTCTATATTCCTCCAGCCACGTCAAATGGCCAGTACCAGGAGGGAGGTCTTTGTTCTACTCCCTCCGTCCAAGCCAGGAGGGAGGTCTTTGTTCTACTACCTCCGTCCAAGCCATAAGCCCAGTGCACGGGTGGCCTTAGGGTCCCCATACTTTTAGATTTACCAAAACCATGTAATATGAGGGACTTTCTAAACCATCAAGTTTACCTGTTCAATCGCAGTGGACCCAGCACTACGGTACATAGTTGTTGGTAAATTTAAAGCTTATCTGACAGCGAACTAAAGGTATTTTGCCAGCTTTAGTTCCTTGAGTGTTCAGGGCTAAGGGCATAAGTTCATAAATTAGCATCACCCATTCCCTTAACCCACTGAATAAGTTTTGGAGAATCACATTTATAATCTGCCAGTTGCAACTTACACATGAGCAGCTATTTGCGTGTGGGAGGAGAGTTGAATCAAATTTATTGCAATACACAATGCATAAATTGGTCAGTGTGAAAATGGGTAGTGCTAGTTCTAATGTAGCTAAGATCTCCTTCATGGCAGTGGCCTTTTGATTTGGCTGGAGGGGATGAAACAAATGGCAGCCTCCTGGGGTACAGAACTATTGTTTGTGAATAAAAAAATTTTTTTTTTTTACACATCTGGAAATGCCCATTCCCCAAATGAGGCAACTCAACATTAATGGTGTTTTTTTTTTTGTTTTCTTATTTTGAAGAGCATACGAGATTGAAAAGCGACTAAGTACAGCTGATCTCTTTAAGTTTCCAAACTTTGAATCCATCTGCTGGTATGTTGGGAAACACTTACTGGACACTTTTCGGGGTAAGTCATTCTACATCCTGCTATTACTGAATGTGCTACTGTTTTACCTTCTCTATAAAGTATTCTAAAAAGAAATTGCTGCTTTATGAAATCGGGACTCTTCCCTTACTTAAACGTTTGACGATCACGCTAACCCAGGGATGATAACATTATTTAAAAAATAAATGCCACAGATTTGTTTCCATATCAAAGTGCTCATCGTTATATCTGATGAAAAGAAGACAATTCCTTTAACTGTTGACATTTGTCCATGTGTTTTTTTATTTTGTCCCACACTTGTTTGACACCCCTCATCTGACAGACTGGGACCTTTTTACCTTCTGACTGTTATTTTGGTATTTTCCGAGTTTTCTGACACAATTCACAAGGCCTTGCTCAGTTCGTGTGATTTATAGCTGAGCTCTTGACCTGTGACCATGTGATGCACCACCCCCATTAGTTCTGTGTCAGCGGTATTTCCTTAATAATGCAAACATTTCTTTCCTTCTGTATTGTATCTGTAAGATTGTGTTTTATTTATGACAACCTGCTCATGACTTCTTCCCCACTGTATTCATTTAGGTTTGCGAGAGAACAGGAGGCATCCAGCCTCTTATCTGCTGCATGGAGCCAAAGCACTTAACACAGCTTTCAGGTCCTGGACCAAGAAGGAGGTGAGCTATTTACGGCATTTTTCACTTTACTAGAAACCCTTCCCCCCCCCCCCATCCCCACCCTCCCCGTCCGCCTACTCTCAGCTGATGGCTGAGGCCTTGTTTCCATTGATGCAATTCTTCGCGTTTCCGCACGTTTGTAACAGCACGGCCGCAAGCGCGAACAACCGCATCCCTTGGATGTAGTTTCCACTGGTGCGGTTGTGCGCGATCGGATGCGGTTTAGGATGCGGTTTAGGACGCGGTTGTGAACGGTAGCTGCAGCGTTTTAAAACGCATCCGCGTCTCAACCGCATCCGCATCCCAAAAACGCATCCATAGGAAACGATTGGATGCGTTTCAAAACGCGCGAGAACGCATGGCATAGCAGACGCGGATTCGGGGCGTGTTTGGGGAAAAAAATTGCGACGCGTAAACGCGCAAAAACTATGCGTGCTTGCGCTTTTAGCCGCACGGGAACGCATCAATGCAAACAAGGCCTGAATGTTGCCGACCAGGAGTCCATTGCCGGATATTTGGTGTAGGTCTGTCCTGGTTGAGCGAGGAAGATCTTCCCTCTACTACTGATGTGTATGTCAGAGTGGGGAAGGAGAAACTTGGAGTGCTTAGATTTTTTTTGCATTAACCCCCTAGCGTTAGCGACAGCACCATCTTGTCCAGCGCTGCACAGTCACTATTGCACTGAAAGAGATGGTGCCATCCAGTGCAGATCGGGGCACCGGCAGCGCATACTTACTGTTGCGCGCTGTCCCGGTGTCCCCGATATGACAAACAGGCTGCTGGAGAGTGGAGAGCCGCTCAGCCCCCCCCCCCCCCCTGAGTTACGTGAATCCCATCGGGGGGCAGGACATTCAAATGCAAATTGGGCTAACTTCAAAGAGCACATCTGAAAAATCACCCCCAGTGTGCTTTCCAGATATGCTCTTGGGAGTTAACCCCCTAAGTCAAAGGGTGCCAAAGGGCATTGTATTGGATACAGTGATAACTGTATCCAATACAATTCAAAGTAAAAACACGTAACACTTTTCCAATTGAATAAAAATGGTATTATGAATAAAAAAAACATAAATATGAATATATACTCGTTATAGCAATTTATCTAGTTCCCAAGTTCCCAAAAGTAAATTAGTGCCTCATCCCAAAAATATGTACATTTGGAAAGTTTTAGGGACTGTTGGGTCCGCATGTCAAACAACATGACGGCCCACATTTCCCAATGTGGAGACTAGTCTCCACATTGGGAAATGTGGGCCGTCATGTTGTTTGACATGCGGACCCAACAGTCCCTAAAACTTTCCATATGAATATATACTGTTTTTGAAATCTATCAAAAAATAAGTATTTAAAAAAAAATTTCATTCAGATGATACCTTATTATATATATATTTTAAATGTAATTTTTTTTTAACATAATTGTTTCAAACATTATTATATTCAGGATGTCTACCAGACCCTTGTACGGACATATTTTAGAAAGTTACAGGCCTACAACATAAAGAAAATATTCCATTAGAGTCTATGGTGCGCTTTTGGTACAGAAATCTGGACCTAAGCAGTGCGCTAGGGAGGTTAAATAAGATGCTAGGGAGCATCTTGTAGGGTGAAAAATACAGCAAATACTAAAACATTAAAATGCTGGAAAAATACATGTCCCCGATACTTTTCTTATGTTCTCTTCTGTAAAATGTTTTTTAACCTGCTGCCTTATTATTGTTATATAATTTATTTATATAGCACGGCCAACATATTTGCAGCTCTGTACAATGAATTAAAGTTGATAACAGACAGGCTATCACACAGGAGGAGGAGAGGACCCTGCCCTATCTGGCTTACAATCTAATAGGTTGGGGAACAAATAGATCAGTTCATATTGCTCCCACATTCAGAGAGATTAGTCTGTCACAAACACTATTAATAAAATTTACTGATCACCTATGTATACTACCAAACTAGTATAATCTCTTTTGGAAATCAAGTAATTGAAGTGGGAAAATTAAAATCTGTTCTTTCATGGTTGGAGTCCAGTTGTGTCCCGCAATTGTTTTGATGAAACAATAGCAGCTCAAATAATTTCTTGTTCGTTTAAAATGTGCTGATCACTTGCTGTTCAGGGTCATCAAATTCCAGTCACAAATGGCCACATTAAGCCTGGATTTTCTTGTAGGCCAGACATGGGCAAAATTAAACCCAGGGTCCAAAACCTGCCCTTTAAGCAGGCTACAGATGGCTCGATATTGGAGTCATCCGATGTACCCTGCTGCAGCGTGATGACGTCATCACTCCATTGTCAGATATCGGAGAAGCTGGGGAGAGGAGAACTGTCTCTCCCCGGCTCCTCCTCCGAGTTTTGCCTGGAGACCCAGACAAAGCATCAGACATAGCTGTATTAACGTGTCATGTCCGATAAGGCTGTTTTCGAGCAGGATTGATTTGTCCCACTCGAAAACAGCAATGGGGGCAGATTATATGGGTCAGATAGATGGCCGTGAGCACGCACGTCGCTCAAAACGGCCATCGATTTGACCCATATCTCCACGTCTGTACCCTGCTTTAGTCTTTTAATTTGGCCATTTGTCGTCTTGGTGTCAAGACACCAATCTCTAAAGCTAGCCATACACAGTCGGATTCCATGGCCGATCGATCACCTATCCGATCGATTCCGGCGATCTCAGCGGGAATCGGAGGTCCGATCGAACGGTCGAACGGCCAATTAAGTCTGTCCGATCGCTTACTTCACAAATGGCAACTCCCCCTGATGTGTGCTGAATCGGATCAGAAAGACCAACATGTTGGTTCTCTGTCCGATCCAATTCTGGGCCCCCGAACGATCGGATGTGATCGGACGGACAAGGTGGGCTTCACGTGATTCCGGGACGATCGTTTCGTGTGCATGCGCCCGGAATCGATCGTCCCGGAATCCGATGGGAAACGGACCCGTGTATGGGGGCCTTAAAACCGCCACTGTGGAGCCTTGACCTGATAATCCTTTAAGTTTGCCTTTTCTAGCTGATTGTTTCTGCAATCTGAGGTATTAACCAGTGTGTTCCTATTGTTTGGCAGGCGATAATGGATCACGAGGAGGAAATACCGGAGACCATAGTTACTTCTCAGCTCATCAAGGATCTTGATCGAGAAATCCGGCTGATGGAGGTATTTAGAAGTTTCATTAATTTCCTATACTGAACTTACTCGATATATGGTGCTTGAGATGTATGCTTTCTATTAGGACATCGTTCATCAGAACATTGAGAAGACTGGCAACATTTTGGGTATGACGAGAAGCCCCATAACCAACACCTCCTCTCCTGTCAAAATGTCTCTTCTGCCTAAGGGTCCTAAGAAAAAGGGGGCCAAGGCCAAAGATTTTGGGAAGAAAGGTGGAAGATGGGTTAAAGAAGGGCCGGATGATGACTCTGACCTGGTCGATATTCAGAATCCGAGGAAGGTCTTTGTTCACAAGAAAGAAATGGTAGGCTTCACGTTATATCGGCTCATTCAGATGACCTACGTTAATGGACTAACAATTTTAAAGACTGTTTTGGGTTGAGCTGCTTTTACAAGCCAGGAAAATTTGGTCAGTCTGGTTGTCAAGCTGTTCTCATTGCTCTGTCAGTGTAAGACTTACGATTATTATAATGACATGTTTGTGTCCTTTTCAGTTTTTCTCATAACATTTTTGTTGCGTGTCCTTTAATCCAGGTGGATGATGATGTTTTGGATGACCTCGACGAGAAACCTGATGGTTGCCTTCTCGATTCAGAATTAGCAGACAGTAAACTGCGGTTAGTTCTGGCCAATGGTGCAAACCTAAGGTAAGCTGTGATTTATTTTAAGTTCTTTTTGACTGTTAAATGTTAATTACACTAAAAACCATGAGATGTTTAGTTTAACACCTAGTAACACCTTTTCTAGAGTTTTTTTTCTTGTCCAGGAAATAGATAAATCTGTGCACTCCAAGTGAGTGTTCGCTAATTCAGCACAGAGCTTATCAGCTTCAACAGAGAAGATAATGATTGACACTACAATAACCTTTATCTCAGATCAGCTGTACTGAGACAGCTGAATACTGAGATTACTGCTTAAGCTGGCCATACACATACCGATAAACAGCCGGATTTTAATCTGACCGACGGGCGTGCGCGCTCTCGCCGTCGGTCAGGTTAAAATCCGGCCGTTTATCGGCATGTCCCCACATGGGGCGACAGATCCCTGTCGCCCCACTTCTTGGCCGGCCAGAGATCCGACATGTCGGAAAATCTGAGCCGATGGGAGCCGATTGCCATAAGCAGCAATAAAGACAGCGTCTCCATCGCTGCTTATGGCCGGCACACAAAGGGTGCCTGGCCGATTGTGGGGCCCCAGAATGCAATGGGAGGCTAACGTGATGACGTCATCACGTTAGCCTCCCGGAGCGACATCGGGGGTAGTCTGCCTGCACACATCGGCGTGTGTATGGCAGGCATTAGGGAAGGTGCTATCATGGTCAATTATTTAAGCTAGATGACGTCATCACACTGCATTTCAGAGCTGATCTCTCCTGCTCTGTCGGCCCCCACTCGGTATGTGTGTGGGGGCCTTTAGTTTTGAGTTTTAAGCAGGGTACAGACGTGGAGACATGGGTCAAATCGATGGCAGTTTCGAGCGCCTGCACGCTCACGGCCATCTATCTGACCCATATGATCTGCCCCCATCACTGTTTTTTGAGTGGGACAAATCAATCCTGCTCGAAAACAGCCTCATCGGACATGATCGTAAATACGGCCCATGACCGATGCTTGGCCTAGAGACCATGGGTCTCCAGGCAAAGCTTGGCTGAGCTGGGGAGAGCAGAACTGTCTCTCCTCGGCTCCTCCGATATCTGACATCAGCGTGATGACTCTGCCCGAGTTAACTAGTGAGAAACTCACCTGTCTGCCGGATTCCCCCGGCGATCTGATGCTTCCGGTTCTGCCCCCGATCGCATCACCGGTGACATGAAGGGGGAGCCGGTAGGCGGCACTATAGACTATTTCCAGCATGGTTTTGCCGTCTCCAGTGACGCCGGTGTTGTGCACGGGACCTCCGTAGGGCAGGAAATCACGGTGGAGCATGTTGGAGATTTGTTTAGGTATATTAGATGTAATACCCAAAAATACCCATCCCCTACATAATAACTGGTGTTTATTGATATTCACTAGGATTAGACCCACTGCTAACCCAGGGACTAACTTGAGGAGACTTACTTTACAGTGGCAGCTCACCCTGGAACATGCTATTTACATTTTCACTCTGGAGGTGGGGGAGTCACAGCATATACTGCACTTCCGTATGTGCATACTTAATGAGTGTCTCATTCCACATTGGAACTGCAAGTGCAGTGAATATATTTTTGCTGTCACAGCAAGAGACCTATCTGTGTCTCTGGTTACTATGTCTGGGTCCTCTTATCAAAGTGATCTGTGATGGTGAACTCTTTTGCTTTAAGCCAATGGCTTGCTTCTACAGATAAACAAACCAAAACATAAAATGTCACAATGTAGTAGGTACAGCATAGTTTTAGAATGGTAAAATTGTATATTTTGAAATATCGTTCTAAAATCTTTATATTTTGTGCAGTGGCAAAAAGGTGTGCGTGGGTGCTGGAGGTCGGCACCAGGCCTCTGCCAATCGAAATCCAAAAAGTGAACCAGTGGACCCTGATCTGTCACCTAGTGATCCTTTTCTCATGGACTCTGAGGACGACTTGCAGATCGACGAGACGCCGCGCAAGGAGCGGAAGCTGGCACCACCGAAAAGGAAGCTGCATAGTATGAACCTTTTCTATCTAAGATATATAGTGCTCTTATGAGTATGCTGGGCATACACCTGTAGATCTGTCTGATCTGATCCTTTAGATCTACCAACAACTATGTAGTGCCGGTAGTAGTAGTGTAGTCCTCTGTGATTGAAAAACACAGGTAGACTTGATGGTTTAGAAAGTCCCTCATATGACATGGTTTTGGTAAAACAAAAGGAGATCTAAATGTATATGGCCAGCTTAACACATAATACTTAATACTATTAACCTCCCTAGTGGTTGAGACGAGCCTAGCTCGTCCGAGATTCAGGCTCGCCTCAACAGCCAGGAAAGCAGGCAGCGGGGAGACCCTATGCCTCCCCGGAAAGCTGCAGCGATTGTCTTCATCGCTGCAGCATTTCCGGGTTGGCGGCACCGCCCCGATCGCGCCATAGACCTCCATGTTAATGGAGGAGCGCCGGCTTCCCCTCTCACGCAGCTGTTGTTAGTAATGACAACAACTGCGCGTAGAGCTCCGGCGAGATGCCGGAAACGGCAGGTGTACGGCAGGTGTACTCTGTACACTGCCTTGATCGCCCCGGCGCGATACGGGCAGTGCGCTAGGGAGGTTAATAACACATAATGCTATTTAGACCTGCTGTGTTATACATAGAGGGTCACTAACCTGGGAGCCTTCCATCTATGAAGAGTTTACTAAAGGGCAGATAAAGCATTTCTAGGTCTTAGTTTTGCCATAGCAACATCTGTTTACTTGATGATGGTGCCATCCAGAAAGGGTGACTATTTGTATATTGGAGATCAATCTTTACTAGTCAAATGATATTGACTGCATCAGTGGCAGTAATATAAAATAAATCCATGGTAAATTGGGAGATGCTATTACAAGGGTGGGCAAACTTAAGCCCGGGGCCATTTAGCTTTCTTTTCCAGCCCTTTTACTGTCACCTTGTTGAAAAGATGTTCATCTCCACTCCTCTCTGCAATGAGTGCGCATAATGCCTAGTGGTCTCCAAACAGTGCATTGGTGATCATGTGATGACACTGGGCGCAGCCTCATGGTGACAACAGTCAGTTTCTATTATCTCTGCTCATTGCAATGAATCAGAATCTTCTTTGTAAGCGCAGGATATTTAAAAAGATAACGATGTCCCCATCACACATCACCTTCATTAGTGATGCATGGAGTTGGCACATCTATGGCGAGTCGGGTCCCAACCCATCAAATTGAAGAATCCAATGTGGCCCACAAGTCAGAAAGTTTGCCCACCCCTGCATGTGTCAGGTTAAAACTGAAATATGCATTTTAGAGACCATTTATTAAAGCAGTAAATTTACTTATTTAATCTTTCGTTTCACTTTTTTCTAGAATTCCCACGCAAGCTTCCACGTGCAAAGCCATGCTCAGATCCGAACAGAGTGAGAGAACCGGGGGAACTAGAGTTTGATGTAGAGGTTGGTACAATGCACATATACCTCTGTGAGTATAAAGCATGTTATATCCTCATCATGTTGAATCCTCTGTTCCTCCTGTAGGAAGACTACACCACAGATGAAGACATGGGAGACACTGATGGAGACCAGCTTGGAGCTAGCAGTGGGGGTATATTAGACCTTCTGAAAGCAAGCAGACAGGTTGGAGGTCCAGATTACTCTGAAATAGAGTAAGTATAGAATAATGGAGTCCTCATACAATATGTATGTATCCTTGGCGGTTCTCACGTGGCGCACTTTTTTAAAAATATTGTGCTCCACCGCAAATTCCTGCCCGCCCTGAGGTCACATGCACAACTCTGGCCTCACTATAGACGCCAGAGTTGTGCTGGTAAAAGGCGATGCTCCCTCCATTATGGTGCCGCCTACCCTGCCCCCTTTAAATCACAGCTGATGTGGTCAGAGGTGGACGCATCAGCATACACGCCGATGCACAGAATCGCTTAGGGAAAGTCCCTCATATTACATGGTTTTGGTAAAACAAAAGGAGATCTAAAGGAAATCTGACAGAGAAATCTAAAGCTAGCCATACATGTGTCGATTCCCGAGCGATCCATCAACCATCCGATCGATTCCGGTGAAGCCACAGGTGTCGATCGATCGCCCAATCAAGTCTGTGCCTACCACCTTAGGCCACCGATTCCTGGACGGTTCTGTTCCCGATCGATCGCTTCACAAATGTCAACTCCCCTTGATGTGTGCTCAATCGGTCAGAAAAGACCAACAGGTTGTGGTTCTCTGGCCGATCCGATTTGGGGGCCATGTCGATCGGGCGGGGTCGATCGGGCAAGGTGGGACTCCTCGTCGATCGATTGGCGTGCACGCGCCCGGTTATCGATCGGCCAGGAATCGTGTGGGAAATCGCCCCGTGTATGGCCACCTTAATAGTGTATGGGGGCCTTAAAGCTAGTATAATAATGACATCCATATGGTAAGCCTGTGGTGTCCTTTAGAATGTAATGAGGCTCCCCTCAGACCAGTCCTCCTAGTCCTCATTGTGGTCCCCGCTTCTCCGGGATTGTGATCATGATACAATATTTCCCTCTGGTGTATTTTTTAAAGTAGATTAAACCCAAAGTAGAATTAAAAGACAACCAAAGATATCATTTTGCATCAACTATTTGTTTTTTGATATATATGGAAATTACGATATTCAAATTACTGCCGTGTGTCCCTCACACTTGGGGAGACCAGATAGAACAGCTGTTCATGTACATACCCTGTTTCCCCAAAAGTAGGACCTAGCTGCTATCCCCCCCCCCCCCCCCCTTATAAGCCCTTCCCCCAAAAATAAGACCTACCATGTCCCAGCAACAGCTTCCATATTAAGGGAAGACATGACAGGAGGCGTTTTGTCACCTCTTCCATACCCAGAAATAAGCCCTAGTGCATTTTTGCACCTAAAATTTATATAAGACAATGTTTTTTTTGGGGGGGGAAACGGGGTACTAGTTGCCAACCCACCTGCTCACCATCTGTAATGCAAACGTTTATCAGGCCAACAGCAGGAGGGCAAATGACCTCTGGAGATGAAATGTAGTGAACACGGTTATTGCATAGTCATACTGGCCAGGCCATCAATTTACATTTTGTAAGTTCCATTTATTTAGGTAATTTTACTTCTCATCTTTTCACAGTGAAGCGCCGGCCTCTCCAAGCACCCAGGAGGCCATTCAGGGTATGCTGTGCATGGCCAACCTTCAAGCCTCTTCTTCCTGCACCCCTGCCAGCCTTCAGGCGTGGTGGGCAGCGGGACAGGAGAGTGGCGCTGCATCAGGTTTACCACAAAGTGGTAGCAAGGGTGCTGGAAATAACAAGTCTGGAAATAATGGCACCAGCGGAGGCGCTGGGAGCGGCAGAGTGATTCTAAGGCCAGGAAAGAGGCCAGTCAGAAGACCTGCGCACCGTAGTATGGACAGCGAGGATGAAGAAGACAGTGCAGATGAACAAGAAACACTTGGAGCTTGCTTCAAAGATTCCGAGTATAGTGAGTATGGTTATTTTTGACCACTTTTGTATGTGAACAGTATAGGAATCTACCACTGCTGCCCTCTGCTTTGTGCCTCTGAAGCATTACAGACAGCCATCTAATTTCCCCAAAAAAAGGAAACTCTGATGTCCCTCCTTACTGACTTTTCTCCTGACTGAATCATTCTAAAACGCATACCACATGTCACTTATATACTCAAGCATAAGCCAGGTTTTTAGCACAAAAAGTTCTGTAAAGGGCCTCTCTCGACTTATACTCGGGTCAGGGTTCCCACTTACCTGTCCGGCTGCTCGCTGGTCTCCCTGCGGGTGCCCGACAGCCTCTGTGGATGGAACGATAACTGATCTTTCTTCAATATTCGGTATTCTATCTGCAGCATTCCCAGGCTGGTCTCTGCTGGTGAAATGTAAACAAATTTGGGCTGCAACGCCATCTTGTGGTCATTTTGGTAATTTTGTACTGGAGATGGAATTTCATTTTGACAACTCCACTATCTGATTTTGTAGTAGCCGCTGCTTTTTTCACCCTAGGCTTCTACTCGAATCAGTAAGTTTTCCCACTTTTTGTACATAAAATTGGGCACCTTGGCTTATATTTGGGTCCGCTTATACTTGTGTATATACGGCAGCATATACAGTAACTTTGGTTTGAAAGTCTAAGACGTTTGGTAGTTTGTGGCTCATGTAGGTTTCATTTTAGACTAGGGTCACCACCGTATAATGTCCTCAGAGTATAGTTAAGGGGCTCAATTCTAATTGGGAAACCACGCTTTTGCAGGTCGCATCAACCTACAGACCCCTAGGTTCTTCAGTCAATTTCCAGCCATTTGCCCACTAAGTTAATATAAGGGGGGGGGGGATGCCAATGCTTAATAAGTGTTACAGGGACAGATTTTCAGTATAAACACATGGCCAACACAGCAAGTGAAGGCAAGCCAGCACATGGGTAATACATCACTTCCTGTGGTGGAGA
>CM070040.1:76849235-76859849 GCA_036250615.1 Ptychadena robeensis
AAAATAAGACGTAGGGCATCTTTGGGAGCAAACATTTATATAAGACACTGTCTTATTTTCAACGCTGCCCCCCGCATGTGAAGATGATTTTCCACGCGATGGGACGCGTTTTCCTGACCGCCCCCAAAGAAAATGGAAGCGGTAATTGACATGAATGGCCATTTTCACTAGGGGACACAGTCCGTGATTAAAAACATGGTAGGGTCGCGTTCACAATCGTGTCCGATCGCTAAAATGAAAATTGACAAAAGGAGTTTCAATGGGAGCGAGTGGACGTGACGATTAGAAACGCATCCATCCGCGGCCAAGCGCTCTAGTGGAAACAAGCCCTAACAGGGGTTTCACCCTTCCCCGCTTCACAAAAAATCTGACTTGGGGTATGTCTCCACTGGAGTCCCGATGTAGCCGATCCACATACCTTCCTACCGGACCAGCTGTTCTCACGCGGTCTGCCGACCCGCCGGAGGTTGACGTAGTGCAGCTACAGCAGAACGCAGTGGAGACTTATCCTTAACTTTAACCTTCACATTACAGGAAATATAGAAACAGAAAGTAAAACAATATCTTTAAAATATGAAGAAATCCCCTCTTGGTTCTCAGTGGAATATCTGCAGTCAGATCATTTTCCCTCCATTCACAATCTAAATTTATAATTTTGCATTACCCAAAAATTTTACTTAAAAATAGAATGTATACATCTCCCAAAAACTGGTCAATGTACACAGTATATAGCTCAATGAGATCTCGTCCAATCAGACCCAAATCGCAAATAGATGGACAGCCATGTCTGGGCCAATCAGGAGCCCCAATTATGTATACAGATCACAGACTCCTCCCCCTCCACGAATAACTTATCCATAACCTAGGTCAGTTGGGGAAGTTGTAGGGACATGGCTACCAGCGCAAATAAATCACAACTGTGTGACACACAACACAACTAGGATAGGGAAACTAGATTGTTAGCTCTTCTGACAGGGACAGGGTTACCGCTTCTGTAAGGGGTACGAGATCCCACCATCCTTTCCTTTTGGGAACCATTACTTCCCCTCTGATATGGAAATTAGATTGTTAGCTCCTCTGACAGCGACATGTCTACCCTACCTTCTCAGTAAGGGTTGTTAGAACAGGGCATTACGATCCCACCATCTCTTCCTCTTCAATAGGGAGATTAGATTGCTAGCTCTTCTGACAGCGACATGTCTACCACTTCTGTAAGTGGTGTTATAATACGTTATTGAAAGCCCACCTTTTCTTCCTCTTCAGTAGGGAAATTAGATTGCTAGCTCTTCTGACAGCGACATGGCTACCACTTCTGTATGGGTCTTTATAATACGGTATTGAAATCCCAGTATCTCTTGCTCTTCGGTAGGGAAATTAGACTGTAAGCTCCTGTGGCAGGGATGTGTCTACCTTACCGCTTTTAAGGGGTTTTATAATAGGCAAGAGAACTCACAATCTCTTCCTCTCAGGTATGTAAATTAGATTGTTAGCTCCTCGCACAGGGACCTGGCATGGCTTTGTCAGGGGTTTATAATCGGGTAGAGATCTCACCATCTCTTCCGTACAGAAATCAGACTGCTAGCTCCTATGACAAGGACATGATTACCGCATATATAAGGGTATTGAGATCCCACCATCTCTTCTTGCGGATATCCTGGACTCCACATAAACTGGACTAGTGACACTCAAAGGGAAATTAGATTGTTAGCTCTTCTGACAAGGACATGATTACCGCTTATATAAGGGGTTCTTATAACAGGGTATTGAGATCCCACCATCTCTTCCCCTTCAATAAGGAAATTAGATTGTTAGCTCTTCTGACAGAGAAATGGCTACCGCTTATATAAGGGGTTTTATCATAGGGTACTGTGATCCCACCATCTCTTCCCCTCAGATATGGAAATATGATTGCTAGCTCTTCTGACAAGGACATGGCTACAGCTTTTGTAAAAGGTTTTATATATAGATTTTTTATTTATATTTATTTAAAACAGGGTATTGAGATCCCACCATCTCTTCCCCTTCAATAAGGAAACTAGATTGTTAGCTCTTCTGACAGGGAAATGGCTACCGCTTATATAAGGGGTTTTATCATAGGGTACTGTGATCCCACCATCTCTTCCCCTCGGATATGGAAATTAAATTGTTAGCTCTTCTGACAAGGACATGGCTACAGCTTTTGTAAAAGGTTTTATATATAGATTTTTTATTTATATTTATTTATAACAGGGTATTGAGATCCCACCATCTCTTCTTGCGGATATCCTGGACTCCACATAAACTGGACTAGTGACACACAAAGGGAAATTAGATTGTTAGCTCTTCTGACAAGGACATGATTACCGCTTATATAGCGGGTCTTATAACAGGGTATTGCGATCCCACCATCTCTTACTTCTCAATAAGGAAATTAGATTGCTAGCTCTTCTGACAGGGACATGTCTACCCTACCTTCTCTGTAAGGGGTTTTATAATGCGATCCTACCGTCTCTTCCCCTTCTTTAAATAAATTAAGATTGCTAGCTCTTCTGACAGGGACCTGACTATAGCCTTTGTAAGGGGTTTTATTTATATTTATTTATAACAATGTATTTAGATCCCATCTGATATCCTGGCCTACAACAAACTAGTGACACACACACACAAAGGAAAATTAGATTGTCAGCTCTTCTGACAAGGACATGATATATAAGGGGTCTTATAACAGGGTATTGAGATCCCACCACTTCCTCCCCTCGGATATGGAAATTAGATTGTTAGCTCCTCTGACAGCCACATGACATGGCTCTGTACAGCACAACCAACACTCTGATATTCTGGGGTCTTAATAAGGAATAGGGGGGATACCAATAACGTCTCCTCGGACCACCTCAGAGCCATGTCTCGGTGTCCCCACCATATGGGATCCTAACACAGCGTTGTCACCCCTCAGTGTAAATGGACAGTGACAGACTCCACTGATTGGCAATGAATAATTACACAACAATGAGACGTCGTAAATAAATGTAAATGCCACCCTGCCATGGCACAAGCAGACCGCCCCCTATGCCAGGCACAAGCAGACCGCCCCCCATGCCAGGGCACAAGCAGACCGCCCCCCATTCCAGGGCACAAGCAGACCGCCCCCCATGCCAGGGCACAACATTCCTACACAATGAGCTGCCCACCCGGACCAGCATCACGGGGTCACGTGACCACCCGGCCTGCTTTACAGCCGGCGGAAAAGAGCTGGGTCATGGTCGTCCTCCGCTTCAGCCCGCCAATGCCGGGATGAGGAGGTGTCGTAAGGGGCCGCCGAATAGGAAAGGGGGGAATGTGCCGGCCGGGTAGGCAATGACTGTGTGAGGGGAAGGCCCGGGCCTAGCTGTACCGCGATGAGGCGAAAATGCGGAAGAAGCGGCTGGCTGTGAGGGAAACTCGGGGACGCGGAGGAGGTGGGTAGGCCGCGGAGCCTGTGTGGAGTGTGAGGCGCAGGCCGCCGCTGGGGTGACAGGAGAAGACCGCCGCTGGCTGTGAGGCGCCCCCGTGTGTCAGCCGCCCCGGCCTTCCTCTCTGCCCCCCTCCTCGCCCTCTTGAACACACCCCCCTCCCGGGACCCGGCGCCTTAACGCTATGTACCTGGTCGGGTCACCAAAACTCAGCTCCGAACTCCGGCCGCCTCCGCCATCTTAACACAGCCCAAAGCCCCTACTGACTGCTGGACCCCGTGAGCGCAAGAGCCGCGGCGCCCAGTCTCGCGAGACTCCAGATCCGTGACCCCTCCTCCCTTGTCTGCCCAGACAGTCGGGGCTGACCTCGCGAGATTTTTTTTTTTTTTTTTTTGATGGCGGAGGCGCCGGGTTCGGAGCTGAGTTTTGGTGATGACCCGACGAAGGTACATAGCGTTTAAGGGCGCCGGTGGGGTCCCGGGAGGGGGGTGTGTTCACGAGGGCGAGGAGGGGGGCAGAGAGGAAGGCCGGGGCGGCTGACACCGGGGGCGCATCACAGCCAGCGGCGTCTCTCCTGTCACCCCAGCCGCGCCGGCCTGCGCCCACACTCCACACAGCTCACGCGGCACTACCCACCTCCTCGCGTCCCGGAGGTTTCCATCACAAGCCAGCCGCCTTCCTTCCGCCATTTTGCTCATCGCGGCTAAAGCTAGGGCCCCGGGCCTTCCCCTCACACAGTCATTGCCTAACCGGACGGAATTCCCCCCTTTCCTATTCGGGCGGCCCCTTACGACACCTCCTCAGCACGGCATTGGCGGGCCTGAAGGCGGAGGACGACCAGAACCAGCTCTTTCCGCCGGCTTGTCTGGTAATAGCAGTGCCGCTGTGGTAACGGACCCCGTGATGCTGGTCGGTGTGGGCAGCTCATTGTGTAGAATGTTGTGCCATGGCACTGGGGGGGGGGGCGGTAGCTGCTTTGTGCCAGGATATGGGCGGCGGTAGGCTTGTGCCCTGGCATGGGGGGCGGTATGCTTGTGCCTGGAATAGGGGGCGTCTGCTTGTGCCATGGCAGGTGGCAGTGGCATTTATTTACGACCGTCTCATTGTCTGTGTAATTATTCATTGCCAATCAGTCGGAGTCTGTACTGTCCTTAACTGAGGTGGGGACAACGCTTTGTGTGTGTTAGGATTCCCTATGGTGGGGACACCGAGAAGACATGCTCTGAGGTGGTTCCGAGGAGACGTGATTGTATCCCCCACTATTCCTTATAAGACCCCAATATCAGAGTGGTGGTGTGCTGTACAGAGCCATGTTCATGTGGGCTGTCAGAGGAGCTAACAATTTAATTTCCCATATCGAGGGGAGGAAGTGGTGGGATCTCAAGACCCTGTTATAAGACCCCTATATATCAGTCCCTTGTAAGAAGAGCTGCCAATCTACATTTTCCTTTGGCTGTGTGTTCACAGTTTGTTTGTGCCCGGGATAATCAGATGGGATCTAAATACCATGGTATAAATAAATATAAAATAAACCCCTTACAAAGGGCTATAGTCAGTGCCCTGTCAGAAGAGCTCAGAATCTTAATTTATTTAAAGAAGGGGAAGAGACAGGTAGGTAGGATCGCATTTGATAAAACCCTTCAGAGAAGGTAGGGTAGACATGTCCCTGTAGAAGAGCTAGCAATCTAATTTCTTATTGAGAAGTAAGAGATGGTGGGATCGCAACTACCCTGTTATTAAGACCCGCGATATACGCGGTAATCATGTCCTTGTCAGAGAGCTAAACAATCTAATTCACTTTGTGTGTCACTAGAGTCCAGTTTTATGTGGAGGCCAGGATATCGCAGAAGAGATGGTGGGATCTCAATTACCCTGTTATATAAATAAATTATAAATAAAAAATCTATATTATAAAACCTTTTACCAAAAAGCTGTGCCATTGTCCTTGTCAGAGAGCTAACAATTTAATTTCCATATCCGAGGGGAAGGATGGTGGGATAACAGTTAACCTATGATAAACAACCCCTTTTTAT
Source organism: Ptychadena robeensis (assembly GCA_036250615.1). Classification (NCBI taxonomy): domain Eukaryota; kingdom Metazoa; phylum Chordata; class Amphibia; order Anura; family Ptychadenidae; genus Ptychadena; species Ptychadena robeensis. Next base: position 76,854,697 of record CM070040.1, read on the forward strand.
ATAAGCGGTAGCCAGTCCCTGTTCAGAAGAGCAACAATTAGTTATCGTTATTGAAGGGAAGAGAGGTGGGGGGATTTCTCAAACCCTGTTTTTTAAATTAAATTAAATAAAACATTCTTATATAAAACTTTTACAAAAGCTGTAGCCATGTCTTGGCAGAAGAGCTAGCAATCATATGTCCATATCTGAGGGGAAAGAGATGGGGGATCACAGTACCCTATGATAAAAACCCCCTTTATATAAGGGTAGCCATTTCTCTGTCAGAAGATGCTAACAATCTAATTTCTTAGTGACCCAGGGGAAGAGATGGTGGGATCTCAATTCCCGTTATAAGATACCCTTAATAAGCGGTAATCAGGTCATTGTAGAAGAGCTAACAATCTTTAATTTCCCTTTGAGTGTCACTAGTCCAGTGTATGTGGAGTCCAGGATATCCGCAGAAGAGATGCCGGTGGGAATCTCAATAACCTTATATAGGCCGGGGGTATCATGTCCTGTCATAGGAGGATAGCAGCTGATTTCGTACGGAAAGAGATGTGAGATTCTCTACCCGTTATAAAACCCCTGACAAAGCCATGCCATGGTCCCTGTGCGAGGAGCAACAAATCGAATTTACATACCTGAGAGGAAGAAGATGTGAGTTCTCTTGCCTATTATAAAAACCCACCTTAAAAGCGGGTAAGGTAGACGATCACATCCCTGCCACAGAGCTTACAGTCTAATTTACATACCGAGAGACCAGAGATACGGGGATTTCAATACCGTATTATTTAAAGACACCCATACAGACGTGGGAGCCCTGTCGCTGTCAGAAGAGAGAAAGAGTAGCAATCTAATTTCCTAAATGAAGAGAAGAAGAAAGAAAAGGTGGGCTTTCAATAACGTATTACTTGTCAAAAAGTATTATAACACAACTTTACAAGAAGTGGTAGACATGTCGGCTGTCAGAAGAGCTAGCAAATCTAACTCCTATTGAAGAGGCAGAGATGGTGGGGGATCGTAATGCCCTTTCTAACAACCCTTACTGAGAAGTTAGGGTTAGAATGTCGCTTGTTCAGAGGAGGCTACAATCTAATTTCCATAAGCAGAGGGAAGTAAGGTTCCCAAAAGGAAAGGATGGTGGGAATAGTACCCCTACAGAAGCGGTAAACCCCTTGTCCCATGTCAGAAGACAGAGATAACAACTAGTTTCCCTATCCTAGTGTGTTGGGTCACACAGTTGTGATTTCTTTTGCGCTGGTAGCCCATGTCCCTACACTTCCCCAACTGAAAAAAACTAGGTATGGATTTATGTTTGAAGTTATTCGTGTGGAGGGGGAGGAGCTGTGATCTGAACTATTGGCTCCTGATGGCCAGACATGGGTCATCTTTGCGATGGTTGATTGGCGGATTCATGAGCTATATATGTGTACATGACATTTTTGGGGATGTAAATTCTATTTTAAGTAAATTTTGGGTAATGCAAAATAAATTAGATTGGAATGGAGGGAAAATGATAACTGCAGATATTCCACTAGAACCAGAGGGGATTTCTTAATTTAAAGATATTGTTTACTTTGTTTCATATTTCCTGTAATTGAAGGTTAAAGTTAAGGATAATCTCCACTGCGTTCTGTGTGCTGCACTACGTCAACCTCGGCGGGTCGGAACCGGTGAGAACAGCTGGTCCGGAGGAAGGTAGGGATCGGTACGGGGACAGTGGAGACATACCCAGTCAGATTTTTTGTGAAGCGGGGAGGGTGAATGAAACCCTGTTAGGGCTAGTTTCCACTAGAGCGTTGGCCGGGAGGATGCGTTTTAATCGTACGTCCACTCGCTACATTGAAACTCTTTGTCAAATTTCATTTTAGCGATCGGAACGTGTGAAGCGAACCTACCATGTTTTTAATCAGGACTGTGTCCCTGTGAAAAGGCCTATGTCAATTACCGCTTCCATTTTTTGGGGTGGGGTCAGGAAAACGCGTCCCATCGCGGGAAAAATCATCTTCACATGGGGGGGCAGGTTGAAAATAAGACAGTGTCTTTTAAATTTGTCCCAAAGATGCCCTACGTCTTTTTCGGGATGTCTGTATACATGAAGATATGGCATGGGGTTAAGGGTGGGGGATCACTTAAAATGACATGGGGGGAAATAGGGGAATCAAAATGGCACAGGAGACTAGAGGGGATTACCTTGTAGTAACCTTTGATCCTCCTGGTCAGTGATTGCCCTCTGTGCCCTGTAGAGTTAAACTATTCGGGGGTGCTTATTTTGGGGGGGGGGGGGGGGCGGGGCGGGGGGGGGGATTCTTATATTTTGTGAGGCAAAAATGTAAGGGTGCCTTTTTTTCTGGGGGAAACGGGGGTGGGGTAGGGAACTGAGTTTGTTGATATCATCTCTAGGTTCATGTAAGTTGTGCTATTGGTTGGGCAACAAAAAAAAGTTTAAGATTCCTCCTATCCATGCGTCCAATAATGAGGAGGCGAGATTATATATGTGGAGTCCTCGGCCCACTGTAGGTCCAGTTTGTAGAATCTCTTGCAGGACTGATTGGTTTTGGTAACCGACTTGTCCCATAGGAGTGAATAGAGTTATGCTAGAACAGTGATGCGTTAGGAGTTTAAGTTAAACCGCTGTCCTGTAACCATGTCATATTGGTCACCAGAACAGGAATAAAGGGGAATCTCCCAATAGCAAACTCTTTATGGAAATGTAACACAGCAGCAAAGATATACTTTATTTCTATCTTTTTGGCAAGAGAAGGTCTTCGTATTTTGGCTTATGTAAACTTTTTACGGAGGTTTTGTAAATGAGCTGGCAATTCAAACAAGGCTTAATTTTTAGACAGGTGATGATGCGCTGGATGGAAGGGGGAACTTTATATATCTGTGACTAGTACCTTCTATAGCGTGGGGAAGTGGCAGATGTCTCATGTAGGTTCATGTTGTTGGGATAATTACCCTTCTCTAGGATGAATGCGTTGGTACAGAAAGTGTGTGAAATTGAATTGTTGAATTATTCATTTTAAACAGGAGGAATATATTCGAATGCCTGCAGATCAGACTGCTAGAGGAGATTCTTTTATATTGTGATATTGTTTTACTTGTTCCCCCAATGAGACACTTGGCAGAAGGGGAAAAAGTTCTAAGGAGTTGTAAACTTTCCTATGCCAAAATAAAACCAATTCTGCCAGATCCGAGTCGGGGGAAGCGGGGATAACTAGCCTGTGGGGTGCCCATCCTCTAACAACCTGTTGGGGTGCCCTCCCTAAATAATAATAGAGAGGATCAAGGGTACTCGATGGGGATATTGATTGGCAAGCCCAGTTTGCCAATAAAAGTCCCCACGAGGGACCTTGATCCTCTTAACTTCGCATTAGTTATACACTTCAGTTAACTATCTTTTTAGCACCCTCCCGATATGCCTCGTCACCTTAACAGTTAATTTTTGTTTTCTAAATTGAGAGGTTAAAACCTGTGTAATTCCTAATAAGCTGACCGTAGACGATTAATTGGTGCGATAGCGCGAGATGACACAGTAACTTGCAGTGAACGAGGTTATGGCCGGTCTATGGCCCGGGCTTCAGTCATTGGGGAGATTTCCTATACGTCCTATTCTGAAGCATAACAGGGAATTGGAGAAAATGCCTGACAAAGGAGAGAAGCTCCCTCATTGCCCCTACCGATTAGGCCGGATCCTCTATCCTAGGTGCCAACTGCGGCCTTTGGGTGTTGGCGGCCCCCTGTCCTCCCTTGTGGCCCCAAAAACTAACTGTTTACGCAAGGGCATAGCAACCATGGTGCGGCACACGCCCCAGCTTCTGTCAACTTTGGCTACATCAGTAAAATTGCCAGTTGATCAGGGAAACCAGGTCAGGAGGGGGGGGGGTGGTCGTGTTGATGCTGTCGGGATTGGTCCCCGCCTGTGACATATGTGACGGGGGAGGGTCGGATCGATGTTATGTGGCTTAGTGAGCCAGGGCCGCCTTGTGGCCTCCATATCAATCAGTGCCCCACTGCTCTAAAGGCCCCATAACGTGTCGGATGCAACGGATTCCGGCACGTGATCGGCGCGTGCACGCCAAACGATCGGCCGGAATCGCATGCAGCCACCTGCGATCGTTCAGGGGCTCAGAATGATCCGACAGAGAACCAACAGGTCTTTCATCCGATTTAGGATCAGGGGGAGTTGCCATTTGTGATGTGGAATCGCACACGGAATGTGCGGAATGTCGGACAAGGTGTGGTATGCTGCGATGGATACTCTAATGGCCGATGATCACACCGCGATTCCGGCAGAATCGCCGGAATTGATCGGAGAGAATCGATTGGAATGGAATTGACCGTGTATGGCTAGTTAAGGTTAGTGACCTATGGTCAATAGGGCCAATAGAAGTAGAGTTATCAGGGGGGCTTAAGTTTGGGCAACCTGTCAGTTGTGATTTCCTGTAGAAATCATTGGTTGTTAGATAAAACATTTCAAAATATCATACAGGAGGCACACACGGATATCGAAGGAATGAACAAAGTTTATGGATACGGAAGTGCAAAATGTTAAACAAAATGCGGGGGGATAGTTTGGGCACCACAAAAAAATAACTCAATTTAGTAGATCCCATTACAGAAATACTTGTTCCTTGGCTCAAGAGAGTGGATCTGGGGAAGGGATTTGGACCATCCACTTACAAACATCTCCTAGTTCATTAGGTTGATGGCTTCCGAGACAGGCAGCCCTCTGTTACCACCCAGATTTCGCAGGCTTATAAAATCAAGTTTTTAATGAAGACAAATCCCCCCCCCCTCCCCCAATACACATCTAATTTCTGTTTAATAATTAAAAGATAATTTTGGGGGGTAGGGAAATCGGGATGATTGATGTTTCAGAATGTATGAGACTCATGATGCCCACCCACAGAGGGGTGCAGACAGACAAGCTCGATGAGCTCTGGAATGCAAACATGATGACTTATCACGTGCATTCTGGGGCTGGCTTTGGTCGGCAGGGCACCCTTTGTGTGCCGGCCATTAGCTTCAATGAAGACGCCGGTCTTCATTGAAGTTAATGGCATCGGCCAGAGAATATCAGAACAGTACGTTCCTGGCCGGCCAAGCAGTGGGGCGACAGGGGATCTGTCGCCCATGTGGGCACACACCGATTTTTTCAGAAGCACGCC
>CM070040.1:76883908-76894815 GCA_036250615.1 Ptychadena robeensis
AACACGGAGCTGAGACACAGACTTCAGTTGTCAGCAGGTGCTGTGTGTTTCTCCACTCTAATCACTCCCTGCTTTCCCCTTCTCCTAGGTGTTGTCTATTGACAGAGCAGACTAAATTCAACCAAAATTACCCTCAAAGTGGGACTTTTAGTTGGCAGACTCAACCCAGGAAAAACCTATGGCAGAGTGGAGGAAAGATGCACCTCTATATACATTCGGTTTAGAGGGGTGTGTCTGATCTTTCTCTGCAACTGTAGATTATTTTTATTACTACTTTTTACTTTCTGTTTAAGTTTTTACAAACCTGAACTTGTTAAATTTACTCTCCCCCCTCCACTCTGATCATGCTATTGATGCATTTACTGTATGGAGTGAATGATGAAGGTAGCAGCAGGGGAGAGGGCATGTCTCATCTCTGCAGAGAGACCACTGCTTTTTACACAGATCAACATTGTCTGCAGGAAAACGTAGGGCACAGGGTTTTGTGCTTCTTCTGAGGTCATGTTATATGGAAAAGTAATGGTTAGAGAATTACTTTTGGGGTTTTACATTCATGTACGCCAGTGGTTCTTAACATTTTTAGATTCGGGCCCCCAGAAGTGACGCTGCAAAGTGTCACTTTCTTTATCTTTAACACGGAAGTGCTACTGTGGATGTCCAAGTTCCAAATACCAGAAGTGACACTTCACTACTGTCATGATCAGCTAAGTGTAAGGGAGGGGGCATTTCTCTCCTAACTTCCCACCCCGCTTGTAAGCATCAGCACTGCCACTTGTTAGCAGCAGCTTTGATGCTTTTAATGAATGCTGTGACCCCCGTGAAATAGGTGGAGAACCACTGATGTACGCAAACTTCAGGACACAAAATGCTTGTATTTGGATGGAATTTGTGCTGGAATGCACCATGATTTGTTTCTCTATTTTCTTTCACCAGCATGAAGTAGATTTATGCAGGAAAGAGTGTCCATTTGTCATTAAACCAAAAATCCAGCGGCCCAGTACTGTTCAGGAAGGGGAAGAGATGGAAACAGACATGGAAGGTAAAAATAAGAGTATCACACGACCCTGTGTCCTGTGAGATTCTCTTATCTTTCACTTTAATGTTACTGGTATTTTAACTGACTGGTTAATTTTGGTAGTAATTGTATGATCTCTTCTAGTGTCTGATGTGGCCATGGAGAGCAGTCCAGGTCCTTCCACCTCCGCTGAACCTCGACCTATACCCACAAGCAGTAGTACTGGGAGCATAGTGATGCCACGCTCTGGTAAGACTAGGACCCTCGCTAAGCACCGTTTGCTGCACCTTGTTCACTAATTGGGGTAAAAAGTGACAATTGCATTACTAAACGAAATATTTTGTTTTTGTTTATCTCTAGGTGTACAGTGCATTCCCCAAAGAGCTGCCTTGTTAAAATCTATGCTAAACTTCTTGAAGAAAGCCATTCAAGATCCTGCTTTCTCTGACGGCATTCGGCATGGTAATTACTTTCTTATATGCACAGGGGTGCACATAACTTTTTGAGTGAGCTCCTCAGATGAGTATCAGGAGATGGTGTGTGGTACTCACCCCATATGTAGGGTGGTCTTCCTCACTGTCTCCCTCACTGTCCTCTGCGTCAGCCTCCTGCATGGTAGATTCTGCTGCAGATGGACCTCCCTGTTCCTGATTGATCCTCCAATTAGCTGTCTCCATCCACAGGTCACCAGCTGGTTTTGGGTCACATGTAACTCTTGCAGTACAACACCGTTTGAACCCTCAAATCTCATACCTTATTAGTACAACCCTGAACTTTTCTGGGACCCCTGAAGCTACCTGCAGTCCAAATGTCATCCTTTCATAGTCATATTCCATCTGTCGCACAGTGTTTTCCTCTTGTCAGATATTAAATATTCCTACTCTGACTTTCATCCCCCAGATCTCCAACACCCTTTGAAGTTTTTTTGGATTATTAATTTACATTCCCAATGTCACCCACCTAACTGCAACCTTTCATAGTTATTCATGTTTCCCTGCGGTTATCCAAGTGACATAAATTGTATACATGTAACATTTAGCTGCGGCCGCCCAGACACGGAGCGCCTCCAAGTTGTTAGTACACATATGAGCTGTGTAACAATAATGCCGGTACGCAGAGCTAGGTTTTGGCCCCATTTGAGTACCAGAGTACCACTTATGTGCATCCCTGGATATACACCTCTTATGTATTAAACTATATATGTTTATATCTTTCTTTTAAATACCTCTTTTACCATTTTATTTATTAGTAATGGATGGAACCCTTCCCACATCCCTAAAACACATAATCAGCAATGCAGAGTACTACGGACCTTCCCTCTTCTTGCTGGGTGAGTTTGATAACTGCCTCTAATGTTCCAGTGGTGCCACCAGGTGGAAGAAACCCCATGGTGTCACGCTATATTGGCATAAATGGCGTGCTGTGAGTAATACAGGTGTACTCATACAAGCAGCAACTGCCGGGCGATCATTGTGGGACCGATCGCAACATGATGACATCATAAGCGTGCAACCTTTGTGTGCCAGTCATCCAAAGTAATGGGATCAGGCAGAGAAAAACAGACATGTCAGTTCTCTGGGCGATAGTGATTTTTGCCCACATGGATCAGTCGCTCCATGTGGGCAGCTGTGATCCGCGGGCGATTTTGCGGCCGGTCGTTTGCCGTGCACGTTGGTGGATAAGCCGCAAAATAACCTGTGGATCTCGGTGTGTATGGCTAGCTTAACTTGTTGCATTCATGTCTCCGTTCTGATTATAATCATTTGTTTTCTTCTTTAGCTACTGAAGTGGTCACAGTCTTTGTGTTTCAAGAGCCCTCCCTTCTCTCCTCTTTGCAAGATAACGGTCTCACTGACGTGATGTTGCACGCTCTACTTATCAAAGATGTAAGTTCTGTGGTTTTCTGTGTAGACGCTTATTTCTCAAGCTGGAAAAGCAAAACCATTCCAATACCAGAATATTAAATTGATGTATCTTGAGTTTAGTATTAGTGGAATCACAGCTTTTTCTGACTTTTAACCTTTTCCAGTAATTGGATTATATTGACCCACCTCATTTTGAAATGCTGCTCACCTTTTTTTTCTATGTATAGATCTATATATGGACATAAGTTTACACCTTACATATTCAACTGGTTTTTTTTTTCTTCAAATATTTAAGTCCACCCACACTTTACAAGTGCCTGGGGGTATTTAGGGCAATTCAGGACCTGTGGGTATTCATGTGCATTTAGGTTAGGTGTGGATGTAGATCAATGATTGCCGTATCCACTCAAATGCCCCCCAAATGTGTCATGGCTCTGTGTAGGCCACATTGACTTCTTCCACACTGGACTTATCGTACCATGTACTTGAGCAATAGTTTTCCTTAAACTGAAGCGTGCCATCACCTAAACCAGTGGGTCAGGGTCAAACGAATATTTCACAGGGGTTGCTACATTCACTGAAAGCTAACAAGGGTAGAAAGTTACACGGTAGACTAATCCCCCTCCCTCCTAAAATCCCACACCACACATCATCTCAGGGTGGGAAAATAAGAGGGAAGGGTCATCACACTTACCTTATGGTATTTGGAAAGCAGCAGTGACACCCCAGAACATGACTTATGGGTCGGGGATCTAAAAAGGTTGAGAACCACTGCCCTACACTGTTGTCACAAAGCTAGAAACTCCTAACTGTCAAAAAATTATTTATACTCTCAAGTATTAACAGCACCCCTCAATTGACCTAGTATGTCTGTCAGTTTGGTTGTGGGGGTGTCCAAACCATTTTAAAATTAACCATTTTAATTGAGTACATGTTTCCAGCGTTTTGTGATCTGTAAAGCGCTGTGCTAGGTGTAATCCGTCTGGACCCCTATGTTAAGCACAGTGCTTGGCTGGGTCCTGACGGATCACATACACATTACCTGCCTGGCAGATCCTCTGTTCTCACAGCGCTGAGCAGATACTCCGATGCAGGGGTTACCATAGTGCAGTACATTAACCCCTGCATCAGCGGATGTCTGAACAGAGCATCTGCCGAGCAAGTAATGTATATGTGATCTGCCCGGACGCCCCCAAGCACTGCGCTTAACACAGGGGTCCCGATGGATCTCGAAACGCAGTGGAATCATACCCTTAATCAGGTGATGCATTCCTTCATTTAACCTTCTGAGCGTTCTGCCCGAGTTAACTCGGGCTGAGTTTCATGCATCATGAAACTCAGCCCCAGTTAACTAGAGCCGCGCTCTAGGTCTCGCCGTCTTCCTACGGCGGTCGGGAGCACCTGCATGTATGCCGATGCTTCCGGGTCCGCCCCCGATCGCGTCACCAGTGACGCGAAGGGGGCGGGGGTAGGCGGCGCCATAGACCTCCGTCAAACTGGAGGGGCGTCGCTTTTCATCAGCATAAGTCCGGCGTCTCCAGTGACGCCGGGCTTATGTTAATGACCTCCAGCTGAGCAGGAAATCGCGGCGGAGCATATTGTGCTTAGGGAAAAAACCGTGCCACGTGGGAAACGCTTAGAGGGTTAAAAAGCTCCAGCAGTTTCTCATAAAATGAAGGTGGGTAATGTGGATGTCAGAGGCTGTGTATTCTACTTTTATATTGTGATCATTTAGAACTTGTAGTAGAAGTTAAAAAAGAAAGTAGGAGTGTTTGTCATTTAAATGTTGTGTTTGAATAGAAAAAGGATGTTAGCATTTTTATTTCAATAGTATTTTATGTTGCAAATTAAGTAAGGCACGATTCTATTTCTTCATTATTCATGCTGGACACAACAGCCATCTAATGTATGTATACTACAGTGGCAGGGAGGTGGGGATTTAGAGCTTAGTTTTACAATTGTTTCATTTTTTGATTTGCTGAAACGTTATGACTTGGAGAAGAAAGTATATTTTGATGGTTACCCTGCGTATGTAGACATTTTATAGATTTTCCTGTAGTGTTAGAGCACCAGGATTGTATCCACCTCATGAGAAAATGTTATACTGGTTGCTGATTCTTTGTGCCAGAGGAACTAGCAGCTTGATCTCCCAAATACTAATATAAATGGGCCTGTCAGGCTCCTTAAGGCTTAGTTTGCACTTGCCGCCGCTAAGAACCGCATCTCACGCGGTTTTTAGCGGCGGCCATTCACCCCTATGGGCGCGGTCAGTGCTGGGCGGCCGCGGAATCGCGCGGACCGCCGCCTAAAAACTCAGTCGACCGAGTTTTTAGGCGGCCGTCCGCGAGATTCCGCGGACAGGGGACTAGCCCATTGAAAAGAATGGGTGCGGATGTATCTGCGCCGTGCACAACCGCGGGCTTCCGCTTCAAGTGAAAACAAGCCCAAAAGCGGACCTACCACCTGTTGGGTCACTCTGCAGTATTGGCTGCAGCTCAGCCAATACTGCAGAGATCCCTGACTAAAAATATATATATATATATATAAACAATTTCTGACAGCAGGAGGGGTGTCTTTTTAAAGACGGCCCCTCCCACTGTTACATCTCGCCGAGGCAAGACGTAACAAGCTGCAAGGGTTTCTGGGAATTCTCTCCCAAAAGCTCCTGTGACTCAGTCTCACAGATGTGACATCAGATGAGACTTTGTGAAGAGCGGAGAGAGAAGAAGCTTCCCTTTACTCAGCCGACAGCTACATGGATGCAGCAGACTGCCTTCCCCCACACCGGAGCTCCCTGCAGAGAAGTCTGTCTGTGTAGGAGTGCGGGGGGGGGGGGGGCTGTTTGGTGTCAGCTGCCCTGAGAAGAAAGGATCCGGAAGTGGCTTCTCTTGCCAATTAAGATGTTCCCACCATCAGATAACACATAATGAAGGTAAGTAAGTTTTATTTGTTTTTGTGTATCGGATTTCCAAGATCTGAACTTCTGACTTCAGACAACTTTTTTTTTAGTTTTAGTTTAAAACCACTTTAACCCACAAATATATTCTTGGAGTTGTGATTACCCTGGCACATGGACAGCATTTGTTTTCCTATTGTTTGTCTGTGCAAATGAAGTACTCAAGTGCGTCAAGTGATAGTTTATCGTGATCTTAAGTTATGACAATAATTTTGTTTTTTCGGTTAAAATAGTGTCTATTAAATGTTGAAGAAAGTCTAAAACTGAAATATTTTATTTTAAACAGGTTCCTGCTACCCGTGAAGTTCTAGGTTCCCTCCCCAATGTATTCAGTGCGCTGTGTCTGAACGCCCGGGGTTTGCAGTCATTTGTGCAGTGCCAACCTTTTGAGAGATTGTTTAAAGTATTGCTGTCTCCGGACTACCTACCTGCTATGAGGCGGCGGCGGAGCTCCGATCCTTTAGGTATGCAAGCAAAACAAGTTTTACGTACAATTTGAAGAGCAGATGGAGACGAGACCTGTTGGTATAGTGGCAGGAATAATAAGGTTTTTTTTCTTTAAATTGAGCAAGAATTTAGGTTTAGTCTCTCCAGGTGACAGGAGTCTTTTGCTATAGAAAGTGCTTGTGTTGAGGGGGGGAAAAAAAAAGGGTTATTGGCCCTTAATTATGCTATACAGCACTTTATTAACTTTCTATATTGTGATTCTGAAGAGCAAAAGACTCCCCATTTAATCTTTAGCTGATCCCCCTTGAATATTTACCATATTTTACAGACTATAAGGCTTTAAATCCGCTCCATTTTAACACAGTGCAGATGCTGCCCATTGAAAGCAATATCCATTGGTCCGAGCCTTTGTCACGTTAATGTCAATTCAGAGCTCTACGTATACATTAATAATCATAATCAATACATTAATAATCATAATCAATACATTCATAATCAATAGAAGCGGCATAGTGACATATGACCAAGGTGCCCTGGCATGTTAGGTATATATCAGCCCATTCATTTAAAGGGGGGGGGGGGGGGGAAACGCTACGTAGTACGGCCAATAACGTGGCCCTAACAGAGTAAAAAAGGGGGGCTTACACACTAATGCCCTTGCATTAGATAACCCCATGTGAAAGAAGCACCCAATACATCAGAGTGCCTTATCCGAAAAATCCTGTGGGCAGGTCTGCCAATCAGCAGACATACCCATAGGCAGAGCAGGGGTTCAAGGAGGCTGGTACTAAAATATGACTTGAATGTGGCAATTGAAGAGAGTTGGCCGATGTTGCCTTTTACTGTAGTGTTTATTGTGCTGCTTGCTTTATGGCTCGTTTACACCGGAGATAGTTACCATATTTTTCGCACCTTACCATAAGACGCAGCCAGTTTTTAGAGCAGGAAATACGAAAAAAAATATTGATGAATGTGAAAAAATCTCATGCAGTACCCCTATTCAGCCACACCACCAAAATGGTGTCACTAGAGAGCAGACTTCAGCATCTCTTTTTCCTCACACAGAGCTCAGAGAGGGAAGGGAGGGGGAGGAAGGGGGGGATCTGCACTCTGGTCTCCCTGTCACTTCTCTGCTGCGTGTGTGAGCAAGCTGCTTGCCAGTGCAGCTTGCTCCACACACTATGCATTGGCTATATTTGCGAGGCTCTGCAAATATAGCTAATACAGTTCAGCTCCCCACAGTACTCCCGGCAGATGCAGATCACACAGCTGACAAAGCCCATCAGCTGTGTGATCTCTCGGCACACAGGAGGTGTGCGGATTGATATCACACAATTGATCTCCTCTCCCTCTGCACACAGCTGATCTATCTGCCGGCAGAGCTGTCGGGGAGCCGATTTGCGATCACCGGCGGCCGAATGGCCGCGGTTGGTCGCACATTCGGACCATAAGATGCACAATTTTGGGGGTGAAAAAGTGCGTCTTATGGTCCGAAAATACGGTAAGTGCCCGATCAACAACCTGTTAGCACAGCTAACCGGCGAATGCGTTATGATGCGCCCACCAGTGTTGAGCGAGAATATTCGAAATTTGAATATATTCTAAGAATATCCATCATTCAAGAGTGTGCAATATTTCGCGAATGTGCGTGCAGATATTCGCAATGGCGGATATTCGTCATATTATGCTTCAACATTGTTTACCGGCATATGTGTGCGCATTGTGAATGCATATGCGCAATACACACTTCGCTCGTACTAGCTAAGATCACAGAATGAGAAAGAGAAGCTGTAAAATCTTTGCGCACGGGCGCGCGCAATGGAAGGCAATAGAATACAGACAAATCAAATTTTATGAATTTAGAATATTTCTTTGTATATTTCGCAACATTACGCGAATTTGAATATACCATATGCTACTCAACACTAATGCCCAACAGTCGGTTTCTGAGCTTTCGCTTGATAGACCTGTCACAGGATCAATACCTAATGACCCCAAGGGCCTGCACAAGTTTGCAGGCATTCAAAGACAGGGAGCGCCCAGTCGTTTCGAATTGACAGTGTAATTGTAGGCTTAGGGCTTGTCTCCACTTAAGCGATCTAAACGCGGGGAGGTGATCGTTAGTGATTTTCATGGCAAGTGATCTGGCGTGTTTTCAGCCATGATTCTGATCGTGCCCATAGAGAATGAATGGGGACGCGTTCAAAAAGATTTTTGATCGCATCCATTCATGTCTGAGTGCTATCATGGCTGAAAAATTGCATCTGCCTGCAATCAGTAACAAGGGGAGCCGCGCTTGTGATCACAGGTCACACCATGTCCGTGCACCTTTAGTTGAAGTGGGGACAAGCCAATTTAACTAAATGGAAGCGATCACGCGAACGTCATGCATGATTAAAATAGTTTCCGCACCGTGGCTGATCGCTTAAGTGGGGACAAGCCCTTAGAGAGAATAATGTCACTTGCCCCACGTAAGCTGCAGTATTGCCCTCCCTCCTAGGACAGTACTTCAAGCTTGAGCCGTCACTTGCTTCTGGAAGCCCCGCTCTGTTATGGTGTAGATAAGCAAGTGCGATGAATGGGCGTAGTGACACTGTCTTTAAATTATAACTAAGTTATCTCCATTGTCTGCTGCAGTTGATGCAGTGCTTTGCCTTCTATCCTCTTATCGAGTGCTAATTAACCTCCTTGGTGTTATGCCCGAAGCCAGTACGGGCGCAGTTTGATCATGAATCAAACTGCGTCCGTGGCAGGATTGGGCACAACCGCCGGCTCTCCGTGTGCCTGCAGCATTTCTACATCGCTGCAGGCACACAGAGCCTTTGCGGCCCCGTGTCTTCACTGTGCCATAGACTTCCATGTTAATGGAGGGGGCGTCACTTTTCTTCCCACACACCGGTGGTATGTAGAGGGCCAGCAATTACGGAGGAGTACAGTGTACTCGGCCACAATTGCCCGGGCAGCGGCTTTTCGTGCCATTGCGCGACAAAGCCCGTAACCCCCAGGGGGTTAATATAAAGTACTTTATGACTTATAGTGGTGCAACCGTGTGCTTTATAGCATTACCGCATTAACCAGACATACCCCTTGAAAGCTGCTGCGATTCTCTATGCAGCCACAGCGTTTCCGAGGTCCAGGACCACCGCACCATAGACCTCCATGTTAATGGAGCGGCGTCAGTTTCCCAGCCTAAGTCTCCGGCGTCATTGATGAGGCCGGTGATGTGGACAGGGGTGGGCGGTTAATTTGAGCAGAGTACGATGTAAAATGTTGCAGTAGGGTCCGAACTCTAGGGGGGTTAAGTCTAAATGACACCCCCCTGGTATTTCCCTATTTGTTCTATAGCACCCCTGACCCTTGCTGAAGAGACCTGTAGTGCAGGATAGGATAGAGTGCTCGTCAGGTCTGTAGTGGAGGGATTAAGAGGCTCGTGGTCTCTTCCAGCTTTTACCTCTCTCCGGTTTCCTGCAGGCGATACGGCCTCCAACCTGGGCAGTGCTGTGGATGAGCTGATGAGGCACCAGCCCACATTAAAAACAGACGCCACCACAGCGATTATTAAGGTAAGCCTTCTACTTGGGCATGTGGGTGTTATTTATTTTCTTGGGTTTAATTTGCAAGTAAACATGGCGAGTCTTAGTTTTATTATATGTATTTTTATATACTGTATATACTCGAGTAGAAGCCGAGTCTTTCAGCACAAAACATGTATATGCATATATATCACATGCTGGCATGTAAATCTGTATATTATCTGTCCTTGTTTAGCTTTTGGAAGAAATATGCAATCTTGGTAGGGATCCAAGGTATATTTGTCAAAAGCCATCAATCCAAAAGGCTGACGGCACAGCTACCGCTCCACCGCCACGCTCTAACCACGCTGCCGAGGAGGCTTCCAGTGAGGACGAGGAAGAAGAGGAGGTGCAGGCGATGCAGAGCTTCAGTACCACCCAGCAGAGCGAGGTCGAGCAAATTCAGCAGTAAGTGTGCCGCCTAATCAGATCATGGCCAAGAGTACCTAGGTGTAGGCATAATGTAATGCATTGACATGCAAGTTTAAAGCAGACTTATACTGCGGCAGAGTGATTGGCTAATCTTCAGTTTGCATACAATTTGGATTCTAATGTCAAATATTGTGACTTACTACAGAGTTTATATTGCATACTACATTCATATTCCCTATTTTCCATGTATGCATTTGTGGTATACTGTAGAGCAGTGGTTCTCAACATGTGGTTCAGGACCCCACACTGCTGCCAGTGGGGTGGGAGGTAAAGAGGGAGAGTAATGAACATGGCATGGTATTCGAATTTGCATATTCTTATTCTCTGCTATGCTTTTTGTGGTCTATTAGTTTTTGTGATCTGATTATGCATTTGGCCTTCAGGCTTTAAGGATCACTGGCCTACATTTTATTATAATGAATAGAATACAGACTATTGGGATTTTTAGGTTTAGGTATTCATAGACCTTACAATCTTAACATACAGTTTCTGTACAATCAATATTTTTCTACCAAAACCATGTAATACGAGGAGCTTTCTTATCCTTCCAATTACTATGCATTGTATCAGGGAGGACCCAGCACTACATAGCAGTGAAATATACCTTCCAATCACTATGT
>CM070040.1:76894915-76924807 GCA_036250615.1 Ptychadena robeensis
TATATACCTTCCAATCACTATGTATTGTATCAGGGAGGATCCGGCACTACATAGCAGTGAAATATACCTTCCATTCACTGTATTCTATCAGGAACGACCTAGCACTACATAGCAGTGAAATATACCTTCCAATCACTGCTATGTAGGGCCAGGTCTTTGCACAGTCTGTGTCTAATTGACACTAGCGGTGTGTGGAGAGCCAGGGAGGTTATACAATATTTTATTGTATTTGTTTGCTATCATTATTTTCTTTGCCCAATATGTCCCAGCACAGTTTTTGTTTCAGGTGTCTCTGGCAACTATCAATATCGAATTTATAACCAGTTGTGAAATGTATTTTTGTTCGGACTCTGTTTTCCTCCAGTTTATATTTAAATTGTATATTTGTTTTCCAGTGTGGTAGGAACTGAGGAAAGAATTCCAATTCCACTCATGGACTATATTCTGAATGTGGTGAGTTTGATCACTGGATGCCAATACATCATTGGCATGTTAGGAATTACTTTTGTGTTGTAGTGTTGTATTTGCAGCAATGTTTGTATGATGACCATGAATAATAAAGGCTGAACTCCAGGCAAATACCTTAACCTCCGTAGTGGTCTGCCCATTTTTAATGGTGCGATAACGTAGTGGTACTGACTGACGACCCTCTATTGGCATGCAGGTCTATAGCGCAGCCCACCGCCGTTTGGCATCACCGTGATGCGATCGGGGCAGTGCTGCCCACCCGGAAATGCTGCAGTGATATAGAAAATCGCCGTAGCTCTCCGGACATGCGACCCCAGCTCACCCGGAGTTTATCAAACTCCTGACAAACTGGGTTCATCACGACCGCTAGGGAGGTTAATAAGCAATTGAATCGCCTATATGGGATTTTTTTCGCATAAGGATTTGCATGCAGTGTCAAACCAGTCATAAGATTTGCTCAGGTGATGCCAGACAGCAAAGACCTTCTTTATATTATGCTTCTGGCTATTGAACTATACAGTTCTTCTTCTCTCCTGTCTAAGCTCCGCTGTGCAATGGTAACACAACAAGTTCAAGCACTCGCACTATTTGTATTTAATGAGATGGTGAATAAAGTGCTCCAATAATTTGCCTTTTATATGGCCTTAGTGTATCACTTAACCTTCTGAGCGTTCAGCCTGATGCATCATGAAACTCAGCCCCAGTTAACTAGAGCCGCGCTCTAGGTATCTCCGTTTGCTTACGGCGGTCGGGAGCATCGGCATGTATGCCGATGCTTCCGGGTCCGCCCCCGATCGCGTCACCAGTGACGCGAAGGGGGCGGGGGTAGGCGGCGCCATAGACCTCTGTCAAACTGGAGGGGCATCACTTTTCATCAGCATAAGTCCGGCGTCTCCAGTGACGCTGGGCTTATGTTAATGACCTCCAGCTGAGAAGGCAATCGCGGCGGAGCATATTGTGCTCCGCTGCGATTGCCCGTGGCACGGTTATGAAAAAACCGTGCCACGTGGGAAACGCTCAGAGGGTTAAAGAAGTCATAGTCTAGATATCTCCTGAGGATCTTTTATTTACATGTGGTTCCTTCTGAAATGTTTTTTCTCGCATGGCTGAAGATCTTCTATGTTATGTTTTACTTAAGGAATATATGGATGTGGTCGATTTTGTAAAATTCTTTCTTTTTCCCCCAGATGAAATTTGTAGAGTCCATTCTGAGCAACAACACAACAGATGATCACTGCCAGGAGTTTGTGAGTCAGAAAGGCCTTCTCCCACTGGTCACCATTCTAGGCCTTCCTAATCTGCCTATTGACTTTCCTACATCTGCCGCTTGCCAGGCTGTGGCTGGAGTATGTAAATCAATTTTGGTAAGTGTTGAGGTCTAATTGACGTTCAGGACCTGGTGTTGTATCTCACACCTTGCAAGACCTGGTGCAAAAGACCCCTACTTACCGGTACTAAGCTCAACCTCATATGCTTTTTTACTTCTAGACCCTGTCTCATGAGCCCAAGGTTCTCCAGGAAGGACTTCTTCAACTGGACTCTATTCTTTCCTCTCTGGATCCTTTACATCGACCAATTGAGGCCCCTGGTGGATCTGTACTGTTACGAGAGTTGGCGTCGGCTGGAAATGTGGCGGATGCTACCCTATCGGCTCAGGCAACACCATTGCTCCATGCACTTACAGCGGCCCATGCCTACATTATGATGTTTGTCCATACTTGCAGAGTAGGACAGGTAAGAAGCGCACCTTCCTATTACACAGAAGCATTTCTGAAAGTAAAAATTTTTTTATGGAGGACTTGTCTGCTCAAAGCATCTCCTCATTTTTTTTATTCTGCTTATGTGTCATTGTAATAGAAAACCATTTTCATTACCCTTTTCGTTTGGTTCTTCCTACAAAACCTTTTCTTTATCCTCCAGAGTGAAATCCGTGCCATCTCTGTGAACCAATGGGGATCTCAGTTGGGATTGAATGTCTTGAACAAGCTCAGTCAGTTGTACTGCTCTCTGGTGTGGGAAAGCACCGTCTTGCTTTCTCTCTGCACACCTAACAGGTAATGATGTGTGGAGGAATTTCCCCACATAATTTCTTCTGTATATTACCGATAACAAACTTTTAATAGCAACTAATCAGATTGAATTTACATAATGGTAAATTTTATTCCAATTTTCATTTTTCCTGTGTCCAGTCTGCCCCCCGGATGTGAGTTTGGTCAGGCGGATATGCTGAAACTTGCTCCCAAAGAAGAGAAAACTACTACTACACTGCCCCAAGGTGCTAAGAGACCAGGTATGGGTTTTTATTTATGATTTCATTTACCCCCCTCCACCACCCCTCCTTAGCATTTGAGATGAGCTCTGGTCAAGCTGGGGTCATCTAAACCAGTGGTACTTAAACTACTGTCTGCTGGCCAGATCTATCCCTCGAGAGAGTAAGGCAGAATGGGGGCGGCGATCAATATTGGGGGGTCCTGTATGGAAAGTTATTTTGTCTGGGGTAGCTTTTGGTGGTTGGATGATGAAAATGATATGTATTACAGGGGATTTGTGTGTGTGAAATGGATTTTGGCTGTGCTCAGGGTCACCAATAGGACACACACATCAATACACATAGCAATGCACATATCTTAACACATATCTCTTAGCAATACCTTTGGATGAGCGAGTTTCTTTACAGGGACTCTGAATTAAATCCAGTTTATACATACCCGCTTTTGCAACTTTGGGTTACACCACCAGGGAGGTTAATATTTTTCTTACTTGGAAACTTGGGACTGAGCATACTGACCTGCAGTACCTCTCATTGTCATGTATTATTCCTGTCCTATACCTATTGTATACTTATGCAATAGGTATAGGACAATCTCAGGAGCTGTGAACTGGCCCCTTGTTTATAAAGTTTGAGGACCCCTGGTCTAAACTTGCATATTCTAGGCTGCTATTGCTGCTGACCTGCAGATTGCTTCTAGCTCCATATACCTCAATTATATTGGTGGGGCGTCTGTTTTCCGGCCCATATTGCCGGGGTCATTGATGATGCTGGTGATGTGCAGAGGGGAGGAGAGAGGGCAGGAAAAACAAAAGCAGTACTGTGTACTCTGCTGAGATCATGGTACAGGCTTAAGCCTGCCATACACATGCCGATGTGTGTAGCAGACTAGTCCCAATATCTTTCCGGGAGGCTTACGTGATGACGTCATCACGTTAGCTTCCCGTTGCATTATGGGGCCCCTTCAATCGGCCGGGCACCCTTTGTGTGCCGGCCATAAGCTGCAATGAAGACGCCGCTTCATTGCAGCTTATGGCATCGGCTCCCATCGGCCAGAGAAGATCGGACATGTCCGTTCTCTGGCCGGCCGAGAAGTGGGATGACAAGGATCTGTTGCCCCATGTGGGCACATGCCGATTAGCGGGCGATTTTTTTTAACCTGACCGACGGCGTGAGCGCGCACGCCCGTCGGTCAGATTAGAAATCGGCCGCTTATCGGCATGTGTATGGCTAGCATTAGCAATGGGGAGGTTAATCTTAGAATATTGCGGCTGGGTTATTTTGCACAATTTCTTACAAAATTTATATAAGTTTATTTTGTACAATGATTGGTGTTATTGCTTTGGTTCCTCAATGTTCTCTGTATGTTGGCCATTCTGTGAAACCTCTGCCAAAAGTTTCCAGGTAAAGTTAGCACATGGGTGAGAAAACCTTTTGACTTATGGGTTAAACTGAGGGGCCGGACCAGGAGCCTGTAAGGGTCACTCAACAAAGGTGTCCCAAATACTAATTTTGCTGTACCAGGAGCTGAGGGAGAGCCAGAGCATTTTGACACTGAGGTGGCAATGGCATTTATTGGCTAAACTCCCCTATATGTCCTTTGGGTTCTACTTTGTCCATGTCCATTGTGGCTGCAGTGTGATTCCTGGATAGTAATGGAAGCGCTAACGTTACCACTAACCATGTCTGTTACAGTGAAAACACTGCTGCACTTGCGCCTTAACATACAAGTGTTAAGCAGATGCCGTCACTGCGTCTGGATAAATGCTTGCAGCAGGGCGTTTTCAGTAGCGCACATCAAAGGGCCCTCTGAATAATGTTATGGTCATTGGGTAGCATAGGAGAATTTATTTTATTGAATAGATAATATTTTTTTCTTTTTTGGAAGATAATAGATGTTTTTCCCCCCTCTGCATTCTAGAAGGGGAGATTGAAGCCACAACTGCCAGTGAGGAAACCACTGGACTTTTAGAAGGCATTGGTCTTGATGGAGATACTCTGGCCCCCATGGAAACTGACGAACCAAGCACTTCAGACCCCAAGGGTAAGCCCAAGATCACCCCTGCGATGGCTGCCCGTATCAAACAGATCAAGCCTCTACTATCAGGTAAGAGAATAATGTGCCACAGGTGCTTGCCTCTACCAGCTTCAATTTTATTTCCTTTCATGTTATTTACTGAACTTGTGTTTTCAATTCAAGCTTCTTCAAGATTAGGCCGCGCTTTAGCCGAGTTGTTCGGACTCCTAGTAAAGCTTTGTGTTGGTTCTCCTGTTCGACAAAGGAGAAGTCACCATGCTGCCAGCACGACAACGGCTCCCACTCCAGCTGCTCGTTCCACGGCCTCTTCTCTTACCAAACTGCTTACCAAAGGCCTTTCGTGGCAGCCTCCTCCATATACCCCTACACCAAGGTTCAGGTAGGTCAAGCAAAGGTAACTTTTTATGTTCTCATGTGCGCTTGTTTTTGCACTTTTATTTACATGTATACATTTTATTTTTTCAATTTCAGGTTAACATTTTTCATATGCTCTGTTGGTTTCACATCTCCTATGCTGTTCGATGAGCGTAAATATCCTTATCATCTGATGCTACAAAAATTTCTGTGTTCTGGTGGGCACAATGCACTTTTTGAGTAAGTAAATCTTCTTTTCTAATTTCATGATTTCTTTAGACAAGCGTTATTATGCTTTTAAGTGTAGAGAGATGTGTGAATTGCCTTTTGACTGATTGAAAAAAAGTATTTTGGCATTTACTATAATCTAGTCTAAAGCAGGGGTCAGCAACCTTTACCATCAATAGTAATATTAGTCTTAAGCTATGTTCCCACTTAGGGCTTGTTTCCATTATACGTCGGGACCCCTCCGCTAAGCGTATATGCTTAGCAGGGGTCCCGACGTATCTCAGACATTGCCTGCTCGGCGGATGGTCTGTTTACACATCCGCCGGTGCAGAGGCTGAACCTACTTGACTACGTTTAGCCTTACATTGGCGGAGCCGCTCGGCATAGTGAAGGCAGATCATCCGCCGAGCAGGTAAGTATCTGCTTAGTCGTGGACCCCCGCTAAGCGTATATGCTTAGTGGAGGGGTCCCGAAATACGGGGACCCCTGCTAAGCGTATATGATTAGTGGAGGGGTCCAGGCATAATGGAAATGGAAAGTTTTTCACCTGCAATTTTTTATTAAATTTTTTTAAGAAAACCGCTACCATTATTAAAATATCGCCTCCATAGAGAATGAATGGACGCGATTTGTGAGGGAGAATCTGCCAGTGTATAGGAAGCCTAAGAGGTTTCGGTTTGCCTTAGTAGGTGAGAAAGAAATAGGACAAATTTATGTCTCTTGTGGCAATAATAAACAATGAAAATAAAATATATATAATGTATATGCAAAGGTTTGCATAATTGCAGTACTATGAGTATGCTTGTTCTAGGTTGTCTAGTAAGGTGTGAATGCTTCTTACCTTTATATCCCACGTTTTTACATATCAGATGCAGATTTGTATGGATTTTATTTTGATATTTAAAGGGATTTGTGATCCTTATCCTTTTTAATTTTAGAACTTTTAACTGGGCCCTCTCAATGGGTGGAAGAGTGCCAGTGTCTGAAGGCTTGGAGCACACTGACCTGCCCGATGGTACTGGGGAATTTTTGGATGCCTGGCTCATGCTGGTGGAAAAGATGGTGAATCCTACCACGGTTTTGGAGTCACCACACTCTCTACCTCCCACCAAGCTGCCTGGAGGACAGAACTTCCCTCAGTTTAGTGCCTTGAGGTTTTTGGTTGTCACTCAGAAGGTATTGTTCATGTCGGTTTGTGTGTATATGCTTTCTTGTTCAAAATGTATAGTTATAGCATTGAATTACAGATTTGTAAAGAAACTGTATGGTATTTAGGCTCTCCCCAAGCAAATGTTATACGGTCCTGTAGGGTGATCGATAATTGCAAAGATCAACTAGTGTAAGTGCCTTATTTAACTATTGATTGCTTGAAACCTCTTTAAAGCCCCCCATACACATTTAGATGATGCCATACAGTTTCCCTTAGATCTACCAACCACTGTGTAGTGCCGGGTCCTCCCTGATAGAATACATAGTGATTGGAAGGTATATATCACTACTATGTAGTGCCGGGTCGTCCCTGATAGAATACATAGTGATTGGAAGGTATATATTACTGCTATGTAGTGCCAGGTCCTCCCTGATAGAATACATAGTGATTGGAAGGTATATATCACTGCTATGTAGGGCTGGGTCCCCCCTGATAGAATACATAGTGATTGGAAGGTATATATCACTGCTTTGTAGTTCTGGGTCCTCCCTAATAGAATACATAGTGATTGGAAGGTATATATCACTGCTATGTAGTGCTGGGTTCTCCCTGATAGAATACATAGTGATTGGAAGGTATATATCACTGCTATATAGTGCCGGGTCCTCCCTGATAGAATACATAATGATGGGAAGGGTTAGAAAGCTACTCATATTACATGGTTTTGGTAAAAGAAACGTTGTACAGAAATTGTATGGTAAGGATTGCATGGTGTATGGGGGCTCTTTAGGCCATGTGTGGATTTACGTCCAGTGCAGGGAAAAAGTGGTCGATCAGCAGGCAGATTTATCGTGACTTGCGGGCAGTTTGCCTGTGGCTTAAGGTGCATTCCCACCGCATCGTCAGGAGTGCGCCCTAATAATTAAGCATGACAAAGACTTTGAAAAGCTGTGCCTGAACAGCATTGGGCACTCCTTTTTCGTGTCTTGCAGTGTTGCGCGGACATGTCAGTGGTGGCACCGCGCATGCCCCTTAGGTAACGCAGAGTGGACACTGTCCCATTCATCAGAATGGTTAGTGTCCTTTTTGCATTGTTTCCCCAAAAAACAGCAGTGGACACAAGCCCTTATAGTGAGTGTGGGGCAGTGCTTAGGTGGTGGTCATTTGTGCTTATTTATCATTGAATTTAAACACCGTTCCTTATTCATACTGCAAGTTTAAACTATTTCTGCAGTCTAAAGCTAGCCATACATGTTCCGATTCCATGGCCGATCGATCACCTATCCGATCGATTCCGGCGATGTCAGCGGGAATCGGAGGTTCGATCGATCGGCCAATTAAGTGTGTCCGATCGCTACATACCACCTTGTCCCACGGATTCCTGGACGATTCCGTGTCCGATCGCTTACTCCACAAATGGCAACTCCCCCTGATGTGTGCTGAATCGGATCAGAAAGACCAACATGTTGGTTCTCTGTCGGATCCGATTCTGGGCCCCCGAACGATCGGACGTGATCGGACGGACAAGGTGGGCTTCACACGATTCCGGGACGATCGTTTCGCGTACACGCGCCCGGAATCGATCGTCCCGGAATCCGGTGGGAAACAGACCCGTGTATGGGGACCTTAAAGGAAATAAATCTAGTTACCCAGTTTTGGTTTTGCGGTCTGAAACTTCAGAGATCTAAGCAGATTGTGGGGTCGCTGGGCTGGGAGTGGTCTTTGGGTGGGGGGCTCACATGGTATAGAGGAAGCATTTAGAAGCCAAGAATCTGATATTTATTTCACCTTTTTCCTATGCAGTTTTTGATTAAAAATGTGTTATTTTATTTGAATATGTTGGAGTTGCAATCTGCTGGAATCCTCACATTCGTCTTGTCATTTAAAGGCAGCCTTTACTTGTATAAAGAACCTATGGAACCGGAAGCCGTTAAAGGTATATGGAGGCAGAATGGCTGAGTCTATGCTCGCCATTTTATGTCATATTCTCCGTGGAGAGCCTGTGATACGAGAGCGTTTAAGTAAAGAAAGGGAAGGCAGCCGTGAAGAAGAAGGAGCAGCAGCAGGGCAGCAGGATGAGAGCGGAGCAAGACGAGAACCACAAGTGAACCAACAACAACTGCAGCAGGTGGGTTTTTGTGAAAATGTTTATAAAGTAGATCTGACTTCTAAAAGTAATTTCTTCTGTCCCCAGTCTACGGTAGTGCCTACATGGGTACTTGTGCACCAAAACTGCTCCATAAAGCCATGAAAAAGATAGTCCGGTCTCACATTCGCTTTTATTTCAATAATGTTCATACCTGGAAGAGTTTTCATTAGAAACCATCGATGACGTCATGCTCTATAGAAGTTGAGCAGTCCAGTTGGGACTCTAGACACTGTTCTATTGTTAAAGCTTTGAAATATGTACCCTCACCATCTACATCAGTGGTTCCCAAACTGGAGGGCAGGCAGTTAGGGAGCTGAGGGAGGGACAAGCAAGAAGCCAACCTTGGAAGAACTAGCAGCAGACAGAATGTAGTGTGCATGTTGTGTGTGTGATGTGAAAAGTTGTACGTGTTTTATTTCAGATTTGAGGGCCATTTCACACTAGTACACCGCAGCGCAAAGAAAGTGAGAAATAGCTCTTAACATTAAACGGTGTAGTTTGAATGGGGGGGGGGGGTAATATTCCTATGAAGTAAAGGGGGGCCCTGCAGCGGAAGTTTGGGCTCTATGCAACCATTTTCCTTGTTGTTGGTGACCTTTTTAACAGGTTAATGTGCTCTTAACAAAGAATAAGTATTCTTAAATGGTTAAAAATGGTTTAAAAAAAAGTATTCCGAAATGGAGTGAGAGAAAATAATAAAAATTTAAGGTTATGAAAAAAAGTGTTTCAAATTTCCCTACATCTAAAACCAAACTAGCACGTGGGATGGGGTAGTAAAGTGAATCTGCTTTATGGAGACCAAACTTCACAACTTACAGGACTTGGGGTTGTCTGCTAACGTCTCATTCAGGGCTGTTGTGGAGCCCATGTCTTAGGGCTTGTTTCCATTGATGCGGTTTGCCGCGATTGTTTCCGCGTGGCTGCCGCCCCTCCGACCGCATCCATAGGCAAACCATCAGCCAGACTCCATTGGTGCGGCTGAGTATGGATGTGGTGCGGATGGGGATGCGGTGCGGTTCCGAACGCTGGCTTCAGCGTTCTCGTGCGGAAACCGAAACCGACCGCATCCTTTTACATGGGGGCTGCCCAGAGTTTTCATCCGAACGCACGCCCGGACACGTGCATCCGGATGACAACAGCTTGGGGTGCCGGCGGGAGCTGCTGCAGCCGCACGGATACAGCCGAGGCAAATAGCACCAGTGGAATCAAGCCCTTAGTACGGTGGTTCCCAAGCTTTCCCTTTTTCCATGTAGGAACATTATTGAGCCCCTCCATTCACACTACACAGGTTTAGAATGAGATCCAACACAATGTGTTTTTTTTTTTTTTTTTTTATACCAGTAATAGACTCGTAGCATACCACTAGTATGTCCTTTTTATGGTAAAAAAAAAAAAAAGGGCACACAGCACGGCTATGTAAGATAGCCCTTAAACTGTATTGAATCCAACTGTATGTGTTTTTTTTTTTTTTTTTTTTTTTTTTTTTATAGGCACCAATCACGCAAGGACATGATCATATATACACCACACCATATAATAGAGAAACATTTGATCACTCCACATAGACGACAGCATAACATTCACTTACTATCTACTGTCTGCCGCTGTTCCCCTTTGTTGTTGATTGGGGACAGTGGTAGGGCAGTTGGGTGGACTGTGGAGTGAGAAACTGACAGGGAGAGATCTCTCTCTGGCTGACAGCTGCAATTCTCACGGTGCTCCAAGTTTCACCCTAGCCCCCCCCCCCCCCCATGTCCCTTCAGGGGGGCCCACAATTGAACCTCCTGGGCATTATTCCTGAACCCGTTCTTTGAGCAAACTGGCCGTGCCAGGATCAGGCACCCACACCAGTGCTGTGTGAGCCTGCAGCAAATCTGCATCGCTGAAGGCTTGCAGATCCCGTTCCGACCCGCATCGCTGGCGTCATTGAGATGTGTAGAGAGTAGGTGCCATCTCACATACGGTGTCGTTTCGCACCAGAAATTTTTTGTGAAACTGCCATAACTCCAAGGAGGTTAATAAGTCACAGTGCTAACCTTCAGGCAGGTGGTTTTGATGTTTTTGTATATGTAAAGTGCTGCAGTATTTTAGCTGGTTGATGTACTTTCCATCTTGGTGTATGGAGGGGTCACATAAGATTGCCTTTTAAAATTTTTTAATAAACCCTAGCCCATTTACATGTTCTTTTCCATACAGCTTATGGATATGGGCTTCACAAGAGAACATGCCATGGAATCACTTCTCAACACAAGCACTATGGAACAAGCTACGGAGTATCTGCTCACCCACCCCCCTCCCCTTATTGGAGGTGTTGTACGGGTAAGTGGCGCCCTCTGGTGCCAGCTCCTTTTTTTTTTTTTTTTTTTTTGCCTTTTCATCAACTTCTGCTTCTGTTTTGCTTTCCTTCCGTTCCCTCATCACATCTCATGTTTCCCTGTCCTCCATTCCAGCCCCTTTCTACCGCAGGCTTCTCCGTGCCACTCTGCTCATGCAGAGCAGACATTCAAGCATTCGCATGTGACAGAGCAGTCTTATGTCAGTTAAGTGAGGGATACAGTCACAGAATTAAAACTGCTTTAAAACATCATTAATAACAATCGGGTTGGGTCTGTAGTTAGAGAGGCGAGCTATTTCCTTTCACCTTAAAAAAAAAAAAAAAAAAGATGGGTTCCCTTTGGCTAAGCCACAGCAGTTCCCTTCTCACCTATTGCTCCAATCTTCCCAAACCCATTGGACTTTTAAATGTCTTTCCTATTGCCTTTGCATCCTTACTCTCATGCCCTGACCTCCCCATTCTGCAGAGCAGCCCAGCTGACATGGGGTATCTGTTGTTGCTCTGCAGGACTTGAGTATGTCAGAGGAAGATCAGATGCTGAGAGCCATTGCCATGTCGTTGGGACAAGATATTTCTATGGAACAGAGGGCAGAGCTGCCCGAGGTACAGTACAAGATCAGCTGTGGGATCAATGGGATCAGGCAAACGAGAAGTGAACAAAAGGGCACTGGGATTCGTGCCTGCGTTAGAAAAGGTTGAGCTCTTCCTTCTCCCATTCACCTGACCGATATACCCTTTCCCCTTTTCTCCCCATCCACTGTATCCCCCCTTGCACACAGACCCCCCCCCCCCCTTCCTTTTCACCTTTGGTGAAACATTACAAGATGATAGAGATGACCAGTATAAAGCGTCAATGTTGTTCTCTGTGTTAGTGACTATGACGGCAAGCCACGGCTTTACTAATATTCAGATTTTGGGTCGGTTACTGTGTTTTAGCCATTAGTTTGAGGCGGGGTGGTTAGCTTGGTCTGTATGTCAAGCTTGGGTGAACCCTTCCTTTAGATGCGCTCTATCCTTCTTTCTAGGAAACCGCACGACGAAAAGAAGAGGAGGAACGCAAGGCCCGGGAGAAGCAAGAGGAGGAGGAGGCAAAGTGCCTAGAGAAGTTCCAAGATGCAGAACCGCTGGAGCAAGACGAGCTTCATGGTTTCACAGACACCATGCTTCCCGGCTGTTTCCATCTGCTGGATGAACTGCCCGATACAGTTTACCGGGTTTGTGACCTTATCATGACGGCCATAAAGCGCAACGGAGCCGACTATAGAGATATGATCCTAAAGCAAGTAGTCAACCAGGTCAGACCGCCATCCATTCTTCAGATATGAACAGTTCAGAGTTTTTTCATTATAAACAGACGTTTAATTACAATTGTGTTTTGTAGGTGTGGGAAGCTGCCGACGTGCTCATTAAAGCCGCTCTTCCTCTTACAACCAGCGACAATAAAACCGTGTCCGAGTGGATAAGTCAGATGGTGACTCTCCCCCAGGCATCCAACCTGGCTACTCGGATACTTCTGCTCACTCTTCTCTTTGAGGTGCTCATCCATTTTTTAGATGTTGGTTTCTCAATCCATTTTTTTTTTATATAAATTTTATAGGCGTAACCCTAAATACCTGTTCACTGCATGAACATGAAACTTTACTGTAACTGTACTGTATATCTTTGAGTACATGTTGAGCACAAAAAAAGTGCTAATAAAGCCCCCCTAAGTTTAAGGTAGCCATACACTGTTTTTCTCCCTTGATAGATGAGGGGTTGGCTGCAGTGTGATGACGTCATCATCCTAAAGCCGCCCCCCCCCCCCCTCAGAGGATCGCCGGTACCCTTTGTGTGCCGGACATCACTTTGGATGAGTACTGCCATCCCCATTCAAAGGAATGGTATCAGCCGGGAATTCACCAACATGTCGGATCACCATGTGACCTTAAATGCGAGAGATTTCTGGTCGATCTGGCCAGGTGGGCACATCGAAATTTTTGGCCCAGCGGGCGACTAGGTGGTCGATCGGCCCAAAAATCGGGCAGCAATCTCCCTATGTATGGATAACTTTATACTCGCGTTCCTACTTGCTTGTGTTCAATGGTCTTCCTGTGCTGGCAGCCTCTATGGATGGTCCGTCTTCAGTAGAGCTAGCATGGGATGGTCAAATGCAAACGATGCATCACAAATGCATTTATACATCTTTAAAGAACTTATGCTTTTTAAAGGGTCCATTTAAGGAGAGATTTTTTGTCGCACCCATTCATTCACTATGGGCCTGTTTGCACTCATTGACTTGTTAATGCAGGTTGGTCGCGCTGCGCGTAAAAAAACAAAGGTAAGCCCCTTTTTAAAATGTGTGTTCGGCTAAACACACTAGTGAAGTCTCGGCCGAACTTGGTCGGAAGCGCCATCTTGTGGGCTTTCTGACAATTTTTACTGGTGATTGGTGAATTTTCATGTTAAAAACTCCACTATCTGACTTTTCAAGTAGCTGCTGCATTTCCCACCCTAGGTGTCTACTCGGGTCAATACGTTTTCCCAGTTTTTGTAGATAAAATGAGGTACCTCGGCTTATACTCTAGAATATAGGGGAAGACTAAGACACACTCAAAAGACAGAAGACGATGGTACCTTTTTGTAATCGATGGTTCATTGTTAAACAATCTCATGAAGTTAGGACTGTTCCTCACCCTCAACATGGCATTAAACCCTTTGACCTCCATGTGCCTATTTTTGTATCTTTTTATTTATTTTTTGCTTTCCCAGAATCCTCTGCTAGTATTCTTATTGTCTTACTTCTGTCCAAACTAAACTTGCGAAGTTTGTTGGTGTGTATGAGATCATAGGATTCCCTCAACTTTACTTTGTCTTTATTAGGAGCTGAAGCTCCCTTGTGCCAGAGTAGTGGAGACCAGTGGGATCCTTAATGTTCTTATAAAGCTGCTAGAGGTGGTTCAGCCTTGTCTGCAGGCTGCTAAGGAGCAAAAGGAGGTTCACACACCCAAGTAAGGTTCTTCTTTATACGCTTCTGTCGGTTTTCAAGGGAAGAAGTCTTTCGATAACTAATTTCTAATATTGTTTTACCGACAGATGGATAACACCAGTCCTACTACTAATAGACTTCTATGAGAAGACCTCCATTGCCTCCAAGAGAAGAGTACAGATGAACAGGGTAAGCTTGGTCTGTTCTGGCTATACCTCTTGCGATATTTTCATTTAGTTATATATTTTAAAAATGTATATTTTTGGCATGATCATGTCATGTTTTATTGATTGTACAATATAAATCATATTACCATATTTGAATTCTTTTGAGGTGAATATCTGTCTCATCTCTGGAACCAGGTTTTCACCTGTTTATAGTTTTTTTTTTTTTTGTTTTTTTTCATGGTTCCTAAAGGTTATAAAGCTCTAAAATGTGATCACTTCGGTAACTTACAAAGACAAGCAAGCTTATATGCAGTGGTGCATGTAACTTTAAGTGAGCTCCTCAGATGAGTACCAGGAGATGGTGTTTGGTACTCACCCCATATGTAGGGTGGTCTTACTCACTGTCCTCTGCATCAGCCTCCTGCATGGCAAATTCTGCTGCAGATGGGCCTTCCTGTTCCTGATTGATCCTCCGATTAGCTGTCTCCATCCACAGGTCACTAGCTGGCTTTGGGTCAAATGTGCTCACAGTACAACACTGTTTGACCCCCTCCCCAGATCTCATACCACAGTAGTGTGCCCCTGAAATTTTCTGACTTAGTAACTAACCGCTGAGACTACCTGCAGTCCAAATATCAACCTTTCATAGTCATATTCCAGCTGTCACACAGTGCTTTTCTCTTGTCAGGTCCTTACATATGTCTACTCTGGCTTTCACCCCCCAGATCTCCAACACCCTAAGAACACCAATATTTTTGATTGGATTATTAGTTTACATTCCCAATGTCACCCCCCTAACTGCAACCTTTCATAGTTATTCATATTTTCCCGCTGTTATCCAAGTGACATAAATTGTATACATGTAACATTTGGCGCCTCCAAGTTGTTAGTACGCATATGAGCTTTCTAACACTAGTTTTTGGCCCCTTTTGAGTACCAGAGTATCACTTATGTGCACCCCTGCTTATATGTAATATAGGGGACAAGCAAACATGCAAAAGAATTTTGAGGGGTTGCGTCACAGCTACCTGGTGGGTTACCTCTGAGGTTGTTTTTGAGTAGACTAAAGACCATATGTTTGCTTATTTTTGTTAACTAAACAGTTGGCAACCTTTTTGTCTTGTTTTTTCTTTTTTTTAGTATCTACAATCAAATGGTAACAATTGGCGTTGGTTTGATGACAGATCAGGGCGCTGGTGTAGCTATAGTGCCAGTAACAACAGCACCATTGATGCAGCATGGAAAGCTGGGGAGACTTGTGTGCGCTTCACAGCCGGCCGCCGGAGATACACTGTACAGTTCACCACTATGGTTCAGGTAGTTTGCTGTTCATAGTATTATTACCTTGTCTCCATGTTTATGTAATGGCTTTGAGTCACAGAACAGCACATTTAACCTGTGCATTTTCTTTAGGTGAATGAAGAAACTGGAAACAGACGACCTGTAATGCTGACCTTGCTCCGTGTGCCACGCCTGATCAAAGGTGGTAAGAATGGTAATGGACAAGAACTGGAGAAGACCTTGGAGGAAGGCAAGGAGCCCGATGCCAAGCAGAAGGAAGAGAAATCGGCGGGTATGTGCTGCAAGCTAATAAGGTCTTGTCTCTATTCCAACCATTAAGGTAGCCATAGAGGGGTCATTTATTTTGCGTTTCAATTGTCAATTCAAATCGTATGTCGCAATAGACAATTGAAAGTTGATAGATTGTACCGCCATACAGACTTGCAACCGAAATATTCCTTTTGCTGAGTTTGGTGCGCATGCTCCGTCATCAAACACAAATGATCGAAATACCTAGAAAACCTGTCAGATACTTGAATGATCCGATTACTTTTCGACCGGTTCTCTGTTTGATTATCCTTCACTGTTGGTCGATCATACCAGGTGGGCAAGAATCGATTCCCCTTTAAATCGATGTACACAGATCTTTTTTTTGGGTCGATTAATTTGTGGATGTCATAAGTATGAACAGTCACTGTGCAAAACTGGGTGAACATTGCCATAAGTCTGTGTTAAAGCAATACTAAGAAAATATCAGGAACTGCTGTCTGGTCTATCAAGGTTACCTTTTTTAACCTGAGCGTTTACCTCAAACCCAGCTCAGGATACGTTTCCTTGCCCCGTAAAGTCACCTTAAGCTGTGTTCAGGAATAAACGCCTATCCCAGTGAGCCCATGGCGAAGCTGCGTATTGGCGAACCTCGCCTATCTGTTCCGTATCACCATAAAAATTATATTTCCATTAACATACACATATGGGTCGACCCCCGATTGCGCAGGTCCTACTGGTTGCCCGGCTGCCTGTCCTTGGCCCCTCGTTCTTGGCCCATGACAGCCCCCTCCGGGGGTATCTGGATGTTGCTGTTCCATCGTTTGGCGCTTTATATATACTACCAATGTATACAAGTGAGTGAAACCTGAGTCCTTTATGTTACTACCTATTTACTTTTATCTTGATGCTAACTTGCGCCCCCCCCTTTTGTCTATTTTTGTTTTTGTTGTGATTACTCACTGACACGGACATCGATAGATACAAAACTTTCCTGGATTAAGGACACCCCCTGAGGAAGTTAACATACGAAACGCGCGTTGGGGTGAACTGGACCCTGTTGTGATGGGGTCCCGTATCCTGACAACTTTTTCACAACCCTAATATAGGGATTTATTTTGCTTGAACTTTTTTTGTCTATATACCATATGAACCATCTACTGCATCCATGTGATATATTTATGTCTGCCAACTTAGCCTTGCCATGCTATGTGTCTTTTCTATGATCTTATAATAAACGTACAACCATGTTATTTTTTATATATACTCTATTCTCTTACTCTCTCCTTTCATTGGAGACTGGTGGCCATTAAAGTCCCCTTGCCCCTGATTTTGTCGGGGGGAATCCATGCTGCTGCTGGTTGTCTATGACACCAGCCGCAGTCTCCTTTTATATGTTCCGTATCAATGATGATGCCAAAAAGGGGGGCTTTTACAACACACCCCTTGCATCATCGATGATGTGTGGGTGGTAGAGGGAGAGCGGAGAATCCGGCAGATTAACCTTCTGAGCGTCTAGCCCGAGTTAACTCAGGCTGAGTTTCATGCATTATGAAACTCAGCCCCAGTTAACTAGAGCCGCGCTCTAGGTATCGCCGTCTTCCTACGGCGGTCGGGAGCACCGGCATGTATGCTGATGCTTCCGGGTCCGCCCCCGATCGTGTCACCGGTAACGCGAAGGGGGCGGGGGTAGGCGGCGCCATAGACCTCCGTTAAACTGGAGGGTCGTCGCTTTTCATCAGCATAAGTCCGGCGTCTCCAGTGACGCCGGGTTTATGTTAATGACCTCCAGCTGAGCAGGCAATCACGGCGGAGCATATTGTGCTCCGCCGCGATTGCCCGTGGCACGGTTATGAAAAAACCGTGCCACGTGGCAAACGATCAGAGGGTTAAAAGCGTTCTACATGCAAAGCGCTCAACGTTCATATTGTTTGTGAACTACTAGCAGAGAAGCAAATGTAGAAAATATGGCGAAAGGTCTGTGAAAACTTGACATTGTGTGAAAATAGTTGATTTTGTAACCGTGAGGGTAAGGTATGGTTAACTCTGACAATGAGTGCCCTAAAAGTGCCCTCTGAAGTCCCTAGTCTTCACGTTGGAAAGTGAAAGGACTGGTGTTTAATGGGCCTGCCCCTCACTCTCATCAATGTCCCTTTTTTTTACACAAATTTTAATTATGGGATGTGGCACAAATATACAATAGGAACAGGGAGCTAGATCTTTAATATTTTTGAAACCGCATATTTTGTTACGCACCCACACTGCGCCACGAGCAATCCGCGGATAGGGAGCTAGGCACATTGGAGGTAATGGGAGCCGTTCGAGCGCACATTTAAAAAAACGCCCAAATGAAGCCTAAGGGCTTGTCCCCAATGGCAAGGATGGCCGCAGGCGGCTACTTCCATTAATTTCAATGGGCTTCTCCCCACTCACGCAGCTGGTGCCAGTGGGGACAAGCCCTTACCCTTAGTGTCTCAATCCTAAGCCTGACACAGCTTATCAAGGCTCTGTGATCTTGCAGACACTTATAGTTTATTTCAAATTTCCACTGCGGTACCCAGTTTCAAACATAATCATAGCCTCTTAAGCTCTTTTTTTCTTTTTCCTCCTAACTAGATCCTACTCCTGCTCCTGAGAGTACTACACCTGAAAAAGAGTCGCCCACAGAGGAACCTAAAGTTGGTGACATAGTAATCCAAGGCCTGACGGAGGAGATGGTGACAGTGTTGATCAGGTCGTGTGTTAGCATGCTCGGTGTTCCTGTCGATCCTGACACGTTACATGCTACTCTCCGCTTGTGTCTGCGCCTCACACGTGACCACAAATATGCCATGATGTTTGCTGAACTAAAGAGTACCCGCATGATCCTGAGTTTGACTCAGAGCTCTGGCTTCAATGGCTTCACTCCATTAGTTACCCTTCTTTTTAGACATATCATTGAAGATCCATGCACGTTGCAGCATACAATGGAGAAGGTAAATGACTTGCACATCATGCATATATTTATAAAGCTGGTCATACACCTTTACATTTCTCTGTCAGATATCCTTTAGATCTACCAACAACTATGTAGTGCCGGGTCCTCTGTGATTGAACACAGGTAGACTTGATGGTTTAGAAAGTCCCTCATATTACATGGTTTTGGTAAAACAAAAGGAGATCTAAAGGAAATCTGACAGACAAATCTAAAGGTGTATGGGGGCCATAAGCTGTAATTGTATGGGTTTAAATATTTTTTTGCCAATCATTTGGTTCAAAGTGTAATGAATTAAAAACTCCTTATAGGAGCTGACTGGAAAAAAAATCCATAATGTACCACCTGCTGAGCAACTAAAACTTAGCCCTACCTGTGGGGTTGGATGATATAAGCAAAGTTTCATATCCCGATATATAGCTCTGTTTTGATAATGATCTAGCATTTCTTTTTACTGGACCAAAAATACCACTGCAGTCCTAAAATTGTCGACATTTTGCAATGTTCCCTCGATACTGGAATGTGTGTGTGTGTGTATATATGTATGTATATATGTATATTACCATGGTAATTACACCATGGTCCCCAGTAAGTGAATTGAGAAACATTTATGGTATTGGTCAGCAACCAATTTATTGAAATGAATGACTTCTACTTCTGTTCTGATTTAAAAAAAAAAAAAAAAAAACTCTACAAACATTCAAAATTATTCTACTCTACTCTGTAGATTTAGTCACCTATGTTGACTTAACAACATTTCCTTGCAAATCATATTTTTGGACGGGAAAGGCACAGAACTATTAACTGTGAAGGTTGAATTGATCTCATGATATTGCTAGTGAGCCCGCTATCATTCCAATTTATCTTAACCTCTTGGGCGTTTAGCCCAAGATAACTCTGGGTGAGTAGTGCCTGGCATACACATGCCGATAAGCGGCCGATTTTTCACCTGACCGACGGGCATGCTCGCTCGCGCCGTCGGTCAGCGGAAAAATCGGCCGCTTATGGGCATGTGCCCACATGGGGCGACAGATCCCCGTCGCCCCACAGCTAGGGCGGCCAGAGAACGGACATGTCCGATAATCTCAGGCCGATGGAAGCCGATGCCTTTAACTTCAATGAAGACCGGCATCTTTATTGAAGCTAATGGCCGGCACACAAAGGGTGCCGGCCGAATAATGCAGCCCCATAATGCATCAGGATGCAAACGTGATGATGTCATCACGTTTGCATTCCGAAGCTCATCTGAGCTGGTCTGTCTGCACCTGTCGGGGTGTGTATGGCTAGCATTAATGGCCTCACCATTGACCTCTATGTAATGGAGGCTGCATCGCCTTTTTAACGTGCATCTCTGCCATCATTCTTGTGTATGGGGATGTGTACGTTGTCTAAAGAAAACCAAAAAAAGTGCTGCCCTCCTTTGGACCCCATACACAGTGATGATGCTGGGGATATGCTGTAAAAAAGCGATGCCAAATGCGAACCGCCCAGACGGGTAAGTAACATATGAATGACCCTGTAGCTATTCTTGCGTGTTCTTACACCTTCCCTTTAGAAAAGGTTATGCACTTAAGAAAATACAGTTTTCGTAATTTATCTTAAGTCTCCTGCTTTATTATTTTAAGGTTGTACGGTCTGCAGCTACAAGCGGTGCTGGTAGCACTACCTCAGGTGTAGTGTCTGGAAGCCTAGGGTCCAGAGAGATTAACTACATTCTCCGAGTATTGGGGCCTGCAGCGTGTCGAAACCCCGACATCTTTACTGAGGTTGCAAACAACTGCATTCGGATTGCTCTTCCTGCTCCTCGTGGTTCAGGAACTGGTGGGTACTTGCGTCATACTATTCATTTTTCCCCACAGATCCCCCACCTTCAGATCCACATCTTAGACACTGCCTGTGTACAAACTATATGTAGGAACATGGCAAGTGTAAGAGTCAAGTCAGTACTATTGACATAGACAAGAAATCTATGGATGCTAGGATAGATGTTCGGTAAGCAAATGATGTCTCGCTTTATTTCTGGCAGAATGGTATTTGTCATACCATTAGACGCTCCGTTGTATGGGACGTGCCTTTTACAGCAGTGGCTGCTTGATGTGTCCATGGCCACGCCCCCAATTTGCCAGTATTCAAGCACTGTATCTTTCAGTTAAGTGCGCTGTGTTTGCCATGTGTACAGTATTGTGCTCTATACTCTTAGCAAACCACACCTGAAACCGCATCATGAGCATTTTGCTTATGTCGAATAACTCGCCCATTGCTTACATGACTCCGGCGCATATGCATAGTGCGAACAGATCCGGTCATATCTATAGGAACACATAATTTCCCGTGTGGGAATGTAAGGGGCAGATGGAACGTAGTGTAGACCCAGCCATAAGACTATGTTTCCCTGGTGCGATCGGGTCTGACAGGTGGCAGGTTGGCGTAGTGCAATACATCAACCTCCGGCCGGCGAATCGACAGAACACCGTGGGAACAACTGGGGATGCAGGTAGGTGATGTGGACGAAACCGATAGTGCCTGACCTGGCATTTTTTGACAATTGCCTGCCAATCGCCTACACTACTTTCAATGAGCTTGTCCCCATTGATAGGATTGAAAATCGCCACGTCAGGCGATTAACTGCCAGCGCAGGGGATTAATCCCCTAAGTGGGAACATAGCCTTAGGAGGCGGGAAAGCTGATTCTGACAGCTTACACCCCTCCAGATCCTGACTGTCAACTTCTACATGTAAGTTGGTCAGTGTGAGCCCAGCTCACATACAGAAAGCACTGAGGTGAAGAAAAGCAGATCGCCGGTGATTGCACCTTCGTGCTATAAGACAGACAGATGCACTACCCCACCACCCACATTAGTGAATTGTGCATGTATTACAGGGCTGTACTACTTAACCTATGGCCATTTACTTTTAATTGTTACTTGTATCAGGGTCGATTTTAAAAAAAATATATTTTTAGAACGCTTTTACATTTCCTTTTTTTTTTCTCAGCCTCTGATGATGAGTTTGAGAACCTTCGTATCAAAGGCCCCAATGCGGTGCAGCTGGTGAAGACGACACCTGTTAAACCCTCTACTTTACCGGTCATATCAGATACGATTAAGGAGGTTATTTATGACATGCTAAATGCACTGGCTGCTTACCATGCACCAGAAGAAGGTAAGGGATCGGGTTGTCATCATGCTATCTTGTATATTTTAATTTGACATGGTTAGAAAATATTAAGTAATGTAAAATTATTATTTTGTACAATTTGTCTAAAATGTATATTCAGCTTTGATTTTTGGTTTTAAAAGTTTGCTGATACTCTAAAGCAGTCTGAATTATGACTCCATTACTATCCTGTTATAAGTTGACCAATATGTGGGTTCTGATATTTGTCATGTTTTTGTAGCAGCTGAGAAACCAGAACAAAAGCCCGTGGGTATGAACCAAGAGGTCAGTCAGATCCTCCAAGATATGGGCGATGAAGTTTTCCAGCAGTACAGAGATCTCACCAGACAAGGAAGTGACTTCGATTCCCAGGGTAGCTTTGCTATAACTGTAAGTATCTGGATTCTTGTTTTGCGACTAAATACCCTAACCGCCGCTGATGATTTAAACTTACACATTATATATTTTACTTTTCAGGCACGAGTTTTCACTGCTGATAGTTCATCCACTGAGACTCCACAGTCTGGAACACCACAAGGTGAGGTTATAATATACATAGCCTTGTATAATGGCCTGCCCTCCCTTATGTAACTCAAAGCACCATATGCCAGACTGAAGTGTGTCTTCATCAGTGGAAGACGACAGGAGAGCAGCCATGTGATGACATAAGACAAGGTGTCTATAGGAAGGTATCTTGGTATTTAATGATGAAATCAAGTGTTCAGGCGCCCATACACACATAGATATGTGCTAGATTCTGGGCCCTTTTCGAGCGCGGTGCATTTTCACGGCCATCTATAAAACAGGGTTATCGGACATCACCGAAATAGTTTAAACTAAGTTCACTTTTCAAATGGGTGGTTTGCCACATCCCAACAAAATATGGAGAAAAGAAAATAGTATGTCTCCCCAATCAGATACTCTGGTAGGGGATTTAGGGACTTTTCAGGCAATACCTTCAAAATTGTAAAAGTCAAAAAACTTTTTAATGTATAGAAGTACAAATTATTATATATCATAGTTCCTTAACATCACCATATCATCAAATGTCCATGGATTTCTCCATCTCAACAGGTTTCGCATATAGTAATTGCTTCTACAGGAGATATTCAATAGTCTTAGATTACAGCCATATTTCTTGGCTTTTCCTAGATTTCTTGATAAATTAGGAGGTCTAATCCGGTCCCCTTGGGCATCACACTCAGAATTGCTACTTTCTGTGGGTGAACATTGGCTCAGGGCACGGGGGTATATCCACTTCTTAGATAATTTATTGGGTCATGCTAGGGAGGAGGCGTCCTTCTAAGAAACTTACTCCTGCGGGCGAGCTCGTGAGGCCGCGCATGATCAGCTGATGTTCCGTGTTGATGTCCATTGTTTTGGATGGGGACAACAGACAAAGGGTGCCAGCTGATCTTAGTCTCCTCTATCGAGGGATAATCTGCCTGTGTATGGGCAGCTTTACTGTAAGCAGTGGCGGTTTTAGATATGGGTGGTTACGCCCAGGGTGGCATCACACTGGGGGGGCATCTGGGCATTGACATTATTCTCCACGATCCCCAGATTCCTCCCCCACAGCATGCACACCTATAAAGCATGAGCCCGCCCGGAAAGGGAGAAGTTAGTCCCTCTCCACGGGCACTGTGGAGGAGTGTGCTTGTCAGTCAGTTTGTGACTTAACAGCACCATGGCAGTCATCCGAGGTGCTCATCCGCGGGGGACACCAGCTCGTTTCTGGTCAACAGCATTAACACCATTTTTGTCTCTGGAGGGCTGCTCGTCCAGGCCACTGATTTTGCCTTGGACCGCCCTGACTGTAAGGAGTGAATGGCAGAATGTGTAATGGTCTCTGTTTTTGTAAATACTTACTAACGGTATGTGATTTAACAGCACTTACACCTGAGGAGAACCGTGAAGGAGGAAAGAAGGACAAGGATGGGGACCGGAGTTCAGAAGAGGCGAAGCAGAAGGCTAAAGCCAGCAAACCCTTACTACCCACTTCAACAATCCTCCGACTGCTGGCGGAGCTGGTCAGATCTTACGTGGGTATCGCCACACTTATCGCCAACTACAACTATACAGCAGGACAGTCCGAACTTATTAAAGAGGTATTTGTCATTTAAAACTTAATCTGTGCCATGTTCTTATTCTGTCATGTCTGTTAAAATTAAATGTATGTTTTAATCAAATGGCAGGATTGCAGCGTATTGGCTTTTGTCTTGGATCATCTCCTGCCGCATACTCAGAACGCTGAAGACAAAGACACTCCTGCTTTGGCACGGCTCTTTCTAGCTAGCCTGGCCGCCGCTGGCAGTGGCACAGATGCCCAGGTGGCACTAGTGAATGAAGTGAAAGCTGCTCTTGGTCGTGCTTTGGCAATGGCAGAGAGTACAGAAAAGCATGCAAGGTAAGATTCTGGAAGATACAGGCTCTGGCTTTTCAGTTTGCCGCCCCTATGGTTTGCTATCAGGACATGATTTCATGGGGCCATCTTTAACATGATTTCATTTGTCACTTAGATTACAAGCTGTGATGTGTATTATCAGCACCATCATGGAGTCCTGTCCATCCACCTCCAGCTTCTACAGCAGTGCCACTACCAAAACCCAGCACAATGGTATGAACAACATTATTCGCCTTTTCCTGAAGAAAGGACTAGTCAGCGATCTGGCAAGGGTTCCCCACAGTCTAGATCTGTCCAGGTAAGCAAGCACAGTGTGGTCTATTCAAGATTTCGTTTTTTGGGGGGTGTTATGGTTAATAACCTGAGTTATGCTTGTGTTTTAGTCCAAATATGGCAAACACCGTAAATGCAGCTCTCAAACCTCTGGAGACTCTGTCCCGGATTGTCAACCAGCCTAGCAGCTTGTTTGGAAGCAAAGGAGCCTCAGGGAAGAACAAATCTGAGCAAGACAGCCATGGGGCAGCCAGAGATCCTAACAGCAATCAACCAGATACAGGTACAATGGTTTATATTGAATCTAGTTGTGTTATTTAAAGTTGTGTTGAGCCTCACTAAATGGTGGTAAGGGGGATGCTGGGATTTTGTTTGTTTTTTACAATTTTACCCAGGGGTGCACATGACTTTTTTTTTTTAGTGAGTTCCTCAAATGAGTACCAGGAGATGGTGTTACTCACCCCATATATATGAGGTCTTCCTCACTGTCCTCTGCGCCAGCCTCCTGCATGGTAGACTCTGCTGCAGATGGACCTCCCTCTTCATGATTGATCCTCTGATAAGCTGTCTCCATCCACAGGTCACCGGTTGACTTTGTAACTCTCATTTACACCCACATTATAGTATTCAGTATGATATTGGCATGGTTCTATCGTTAGAATTGGACTGAAAAGCGGCGCCCGCATTATGGGTGTGCCCCCACCCATCCTATTACGTTAGTGTTGCCCATTCACTGAAAGCATCAGCACTTCTGCTTGCTACAAGAAGTGCTGATGGCCACAAGTGGGGTGGGAAGTTGAGAGGGAGAGCTCCGTTCTTTCTCACACGCACACAACATTCAGACAAGCCAGGTGTCACTACCTGTACTGATGGAAGTGATGTCGCAGAGTGTCACTTCCGGCTTTTGGAATGTGGAAGCCACACTCCATTATTTCACTTCCTGTAAGTTTGTGCATAGAGTAAGTAATGTCATGGAAAGGTTACCCCCATGTTCTTCCTTTATAACATGCTCTGGCGCTGACCTTGCCGACAAGTGTACATTGTGTGTGTGTGTGTGTGTGTGTGTGTGTAAAATATATATTTATTTATTTTTGTGCAATGCTGATGCTTCTGTTAGTAGTACAGTACATTTTTTATTTATTACTTTACTTCCATTTTCAAACTTGATTACATTTTTCTCTTGAAGGTGAAACTGGTGCTGAAACCCAGGAGGAGGACTCCGATGCTGCCCAGGCTGAAGTGATAGATGGTGATATTATGGATGGCGAGGCAGAGACTGACACTGTGGTGATTGCCGGGCAGCCAGAAGTTCTGTCCACTACGGAGATGCAGGTGAGAGAGTATCCCAGCAGGCTGAAGGGCTTAGATTGGCTTTGGTGCATATTTATATTTTTATTTTTTATTCAGGTGGAGACTGAATTGGAAGATCTTATTGATGAACTTCTGGAGAGAGATGGAGCTGCAGGTAAACGTCCTATTTGTTTTGTTTTTTTCGTCAGTCTTCCGACTCTCATGTACCGTATATACTTGAAT
This sequence comes from Ptychadena robeensis, assembly GCA_036250615.1. Lineage (NCBI taxonomy): Eukaryota > Metazoa > Chordata > Amphibia > Anura > Ptychadenidae > Ptychadena > Ptychadena robeensis. Next base: position 76,920,926 of record CM070040.1, read on the forward strand.
ATAAGCCGACCCGAACATAAGCCAAGGTACCCAATTTAAGAAGATCTGGAAAAACTGAATGACTCGAGTATAAGCCTAGGGGGGAAATGCAGCAGCGAAGGCTCAGAAACACACTGCAAATGTGCTTTTGTTAGGAGACGTTTAATTACAAAGCCCCTGAGCCTAGGTCACAGCCCGGGGGCCACATGCGGCCCTTTGGGCGTTCTTCGGTGGCCCCCCTTAGTCCTCTACAGTCCCCTGAAACCTTACTGTTTATGCATAGGGCACAGGAACTCATATTGCTTCACATAACTTCTGAATCAAAATGTTCATCACTTTACTACAGTGTTACCTAATGCTTAAATTGTTATTTTAAATACATTTTAAGTAAAAATGAAAAATAATGTCTTCTAGCTCTGCCTCCTGCTGTCATTTCCACATTAAAAATGATTGAAAATGTTATGTGCGGCCCTTAAGTGGTGCCGAGGGCCGCACTTGTGGCTCTCCATATCAACTCCATATGCCCACCACTGCTCTAGCATATCAAGTTTTTGCTCACAAAAATTCTAATTTGACTTGATTTTGAACCTAATTTATGCAAGAGCAATAATTTCTTTCCAAATGTTCCCACAACCCTTCTCTATATCTCCAGCAATTTTGGTGATGATGGCATGTTCAGGGGCTTTGCAATTCACTCATAAAGTCCACCTACAAAATGCCGGGATTTTCACTTTTTGTGAAAAATTCGGCTTATACTAGAGTATATACGGTACTTCTCTGGGTTAAATATAACTGGTTTGCCTTTACATTAGTCTCTGTTAAATGCATTGTGTCTATCCTTATTCCAGTTATCATTTACTGTGGATATAGCACTATAGAGATCACCATGATTTCTACAACACATCAGTGTTCTCCCCAGAGCAGATTGGCCGGGCGGCCCGCCCGGGAGATTTTAGTCCCCGCCCGGCAGTTCCGTCCCGCTATACCAGGGGTCGGCAACCCCCGGCTCCAGAGCCGCATGTGGCTCTTCTTCATCCTCGGCGCGGCTCACCTCTGATAGGCTGCCGGCCAGCGGCAGCACACAAGTCCTCCGCGGCGAGCAGCCTGACAGGCGGCGCCTCCCCATTCTTCAGGAGCGCGCCACAGCCACTGAAAGACTCCGGCCCGCGGCACACTACCGGAGCCGCGGGCCGGAGTCTTTCAGTGGCTGCGGCGCGCTCCTGAAGAATGGGGAGGCGCCGCCTGTCAGGCTGCTCGCCGCAGAGGACTTAGGCTGCCGGCCAGCGGTAGCACACATCAGAGAGGCTGCCGGACCGGTGTAGGCGGCGCGATGACGTCATCGCGCCGCCCGGCTGAAACAAAAATTCTGGGGAGAACACTGCACATAAACGTTATACTATACACTTATTCTTTTTTTAAAGCCATTAACTAGTAGTAATAGTAAATGCAGCTCTCAATAGTAATGCTCTGTCAAAGCCGTTTGTCCAAATACTAAAATTTCGTTTTCTTCTGTAGTAAGTCGTGTTGGTGAAGATGAATCCCAGGAAGATGTACTGATGGATGAAGCTCCCACAAACCTGAGCCAGGCTTCCACACTCCAGGCTAACAGGGAAGGTTAGTAAACTTTTACATTACTTCAATAGAAGTTTCTCTGTAAAGTTATTGTAGGATTTGTAGTTTCTATCACGTCTCTCACTTCTCAACTGACAAAGGGCGGTGGTTCGTCAATTGATTATTGTTTTGAACTATAAGTTTGTTATAATGTAATCCGGTTCTATGTCCAAAATGTTGACCATGCAGGGCCACCCATCAGGGGGCACTCCTGTCCTGGGGGTCTGCTGCCTGGTCAGTGCAGCCTCGCCAGCGCTATAGATGGGCACGCGGAGTCCAGCTCTTGGTGATTATACTCGCTGAAATTGGTGAGTTGGACTTGGCCGGTGATGTTTTACCAGCCAGTACAGGTGCAGTTTGTTCATAAAACAAAATGCCCTTGTACCAGGATCAGGCACACATGCTGTTATTTTTAAAAGCCTGCACCAATGCACAATCTTGCTGATATCTTCTGGGCCTGTGTCTTCAGTGCCATTTGTGACGCTGAGGGGTTGGCACCATAGACCTCCATGTTAATGGAGGTAGCTCTGCTTTTACCAGCCCACATAGCCAGCGTCTCAATGATGCCAGCAATGTGTAGGGAGGAGGATGGCAGGTAATCACGGCTGAGTACAGTTTCCCCCAAAAATTTCGCACAAAGTCCGTAACGCCCAGGAGATTAAAGACCTGTATACGGCAGCGCCATCATGTGGACAATTTAGTTATTTTTCTGAAAGTGGTAAAATTTGTGTTTGAAAATTTCACTATCTGGATTTGCGAGTCAATTATAAAGCTCCTGAACATATCCCCCAAATTGCTGGGGATTAAGAGAAGGGTCGAGGAAACATTACACATGTAGTTTTTTTTAATAAATTAACATTAAAATCAAAGTTTTGAGTTGAGTTTTCCTCTTAACTTTCAATTTAATTTATGCAAAAACTGCACATAGAAGAGCAACTTTGTTGTGTTCCCACAACCCTTCTTTACATCTCCAGCATTTGTGGTGGTCATCATGGTGAAAAGAGAGGTCATCACTTTGGCATTGGCAAAAATTCAACAATCTACTAATTACACCACCTGTAGTTCACATGCAGAAGGTCACATGACCTAGCGCTAGCTAGGGTACATAGGTTTCCATAGGAGATCACACTTTCATGACTTTCATGCGTTGCTCATAGTTGGGGGGAGGGGTTAAAAAATTACCTAGTTGGGGTCCTGACATTTCTGATGGTGGCCCTGTGGCCATATATAAGCGGTGCTGTGTATACTCTTAGTGCTATGTAGGGACTGACATGATGTAGCAGTCTGCTGGTTTACTGTTTTTTCTTAAAAAACAGTACAGGAAATCTAAATAATATTGTGATCTGTCTATATTCCCTTCCTGCCCCTTCACATTCCCCGGTCATCGATAAGGGGATGTCAGGACCCAGGGCACTTATGTCTGCTTACAGCCCAATGGTTCACCCCCACTGACCTCACTTCCTCGTAGTCTGTGATGAGGTGTAACTGGGAAGAATCTGCAAGGAGGCTGACATAGTGACAGCACAAGCTTTTTAGTTATGAAGAGTTGCCCTAGTGCTGGAATTACAAGGCGTTTCTCGATTTATCAGCATTTTGAAAATTTTATATTTTTCTCTCAGATTCAATGAATATCCTAGACCCAGAAGATGAAGAGGAGCACACCCAGGAGGAGGACAGCAGCGGCAGCAACGAAGATGAAGATGATAGCCAGGAAGAGGAGGAGGAAGAAGAGGAGGAAGATGAAGATGATCAGGTAATTTGAAGTCTTACTTTTTTTCTGAAATCTATTTAAAAAATATGTCCCATTTCATTGGGTTTCCTATTGTTCTGGGTTATTCAGGATGATGAAGAGGGCGAAGAAGGGGATGAGGATGATGACGACGATTGCTCTGAGATGGAGCTGGATGAGGACTATCCTGACATGAACGCTTCACCTCTTGTACGTTTTGAGAGGTTTGACAGGGAAGATGACCTCATCATCGAATTTGACAACATGTTTTCCAGTGCCAGTAAGACTTTCTTCATTTTGGTCTCTTTTTTTTTTTTTTAACAATGTCTGAAAGGACAAATATTCATATTAGGTTTCTTGACCAGGGGTGGGTAAACATTTCTACTTGCGGGCCCTTTGGTTCCTAACTTTGCTAGTGATTGAGACGAACGCGTCGGATGCATCCGATACACATGCGGAAATGTGCATCGATCGTCAAAAGCAGCATTTCCAGGGTTTCCGCACCGCCCCGATTGCGTCGCGGTGACTTGGAAGGCATCGGGGGGGGGGGGGGGGGGGGGGGG
>CM070040.1:76925037-76936876 GCA_036250615.1 Ptychadena robeensis
ATAGACCTCCGTCAAACTGGAGGGGCGTCGCTTTCTGTCAGCAGAAGTCCGGCGTCTCCAACGCGGCGATCGCGGCGGAGCACATTGAGGGTTAATGACCGGCTGTGTGGAGAGAGGCAGGTGGTGGGTGGAAATAGCGATTGCCTGTACTGGTATGGGCAGACCTCTAGGGAGGTTAAATGTGACAGAGGGGCCTGACCTGCAGCCTGTATTGGCCGCTCGCCATAGGTGCCCTGATTCCTCACATTCCCCGGCTTCATTGATGATGCTGGCGACACGAACATTATTACATCAGGAACATTAAAACAAAAAAAGAATATAAACAAAATGAACTGCCATATTTCAGTAAAATAGAGACCTTGGTGATAAGACACTCTGGCTCCTGTCGTTGACCTCAATCAGCAGAGATAAGGTTGACGTTCAGACTCCTGCATATTTGCAGGTATCAGAGGGGGATCCAGGGTGTCTTTTCATCAAGGTGAGAACAGCTTTTTTTTGGTCGAGTCAATGATACTCGATGTGTTTGGCTACTTCCCTTTAACTTCCGATTCAAACTAAAATCGTAAGAAGAATTCAATCGACTATTTTTGATTACTTCGATGAACTTTTCAGTCAAAATTGAACAATAATCGTAATCCCCATGTGGTGTACATCGATTGAATTAAAATCAATTTTTTTTTTATCGAATTGCAAAATCTAATCTAACGTCGATTGAACACTAAAATGAACCATGTGTGGCTAGCTTTAGTTTGCCCCATGTCTGTTCTAGACTCACATTTCTGTTATTTTCCTTCCAGCTGACATTCCTCCTTCACCCGGTAACATCCCCGCTACACATCCTCTAATGGTGCGTCACGCCGACCACGGATCTCTGGCAATCGGCAGCGGAACTTCCACCAACCGTTTGGCCCAAGGCATCGGTAGAAGCCAACGGACACTCCGTCAGATCACTGCCAACGCTGGCCACACCATACATGTTCACTATCCTGGAAACCGTCAGCCTAATCCTCCTCTAATATTGCAAAGGTAACAAGACTCCGATAGCGGAAAACGCGCGTGTGTTTTCTAAATTCAGTGTCAAACTTTTGTATGCGGACAAAATGTTTAAACTTTGGTCTGAGTGTGAAAAGGGTAGACCTGCTGTGAAGTTTTTATTAGTGTATCCCAGTGGTTCCCAAACTTTCCTTGCAGGGCCCCCTTTTCTATTTAGGAACATTATCGAGGCCCCCTCCCTATTCAAACACAGCTTAAGAATGAGGGCCTGCACCCCCCCTCCTCCCTTTGTTTGTGATAGCAACCATTAGTACTCAAAGAATGTGATGAAAGCCTATAATCCTTAAAATCTCGTTATGCCCAGGACAAAAGACAAATCTGTCCATACATGGGTCGATCTAGCGTTCGATTCTCACTGCCCACCTGGAGCAATCGATCCCGCTCCAAGAAAAGCAGATCGAACAGTTCCCTGTTCGATCGCCATTACGTTGGATGTGGACCCTCGGCCAGGGATCGATTGGCAAAGGTGGTGCGCATCTAGTTGTGTCACCACATCATTCATCGATCACACAGGAATCAAGCTTAAGGATATATCTTCCAATGGGGACAACAGTTCAATGGGGCATTTTTCCTATTTTGCGTCCTGTCTTTTGAACAGGAAGTGAAGGAGAACTTCCCCAATGCTACACAAACGGCAAAATTTTTTTTTATTCTGTTATCTACTTTAACCATGACATTTTAAATGCTTTTATTGTGTAAAAGCTTTTAATTACAACTGACACTGGCCATATACGTTTAGTCTCATCTTCGATCTGCCAGCAGAGCGTCCGTGCGCGATGATGTCATGGAGCACGGCTGGTCGTGCCGAGAATTGGCCGCCTACCCTTTGTGTGCCGGCATTTACTTTTTACCAGCGTCCCCATCCCTAGTAAACAGATATCAATCTGAATTATGGACATGTCTGTAATTTGTTACATCGATTTCTGGCCGAATGTTGAGTTTGAGCGCGCCTGGGGGTTGATCTGTGTCCAAATCGGCCACAAATCGAAAGGTCTGTGGCCACCTTTCGCGATACCGATGTTTGTTTGGGTAAGGTCTGTGCCACGTTTGATCAGCAGTGCATTGGCATTGCTGGTATACAGGTTTTGGTGCTAGACTGGTCTGATTTTTAATTGGGTTTTTTCACTTTGTGTGTTGTTTTCTACATCTCTCATATATTGTCATCAGACAGATCAAACTTGATTGAGGTTCCAATTTTGCTCACTTTTGTTTCCAGGTTGCTTGGCCCCTCAGCGGCAGCAGACATCTTGCAGCTAAGCAGTAGTCTTCCTCTTCAGAACCGCGGCCGCGCACGCCTGCTTGTGGGCAATGACGACGTTCACATTATCGCGCGCTCCGATGATGAATTGCTGGATGACTTCTTTCATGACCAGAGTACAGCAACCAGTCAGGCAGGTCAGTGTTATCTATACAAAAAGAAATATTGTTTCTCCTGTGGTGCAGTACTCCCTCCTCCACCTCGGTGATGTATTCCTTTTTTTCCAAATACATTTTTGTTGGGTTTTTTTAAACAATAAAATCAAAACCTATCCAAAGCCTACTTAAAAGAGAAATTTTCTTAAAGCATCAATACAGCTGTAAGGATGCATCCTATACGGCCAAAACACTAGGCAACAATTTAATTGACAGTTAAACATGTATAAATGGGTGCACATAACTTTTTTGGTGAGCTCCTCAGATGAGTACCAGTAGATGGTGTGTGGTACTCGCCCCATATGTATGTGGTCTTCCTCACTGTCCTCTGCGTCAGCCTCCTGCATGGTAGATTCTGCTGCAGATGGACCTCCCTGTTCCTGATTGATCCTCCGATTAGCTGTCTCCATCCAGTAACTAACCCCTGAGACTACAAGCAGTCCAAGAGTCATCCTTTCATGGTCATATTCCAGCTGTCACACAGCGCTTTTCTCTTGTCAGATTTTACCCTTACATATGCCTACTCTGGACTTCTAAGGGTGTTGGAGATCTGGGGGACTACAGTTGACCTTTTTCATACCCCTAACTACAACCTTTTCATAGTTATTTTTGTTTTCCTGCAGTTATTTAAGTGACATAAATTGTATACATTAACATTTAGCTCTGGCCACCCAGACACAGTTGTAAGTGCGCATATGAGCTTTGTAACAATAATTCAGGTACACATAGTTTTTGGCCCTTTTTGAGTTCCAGAGTACCACTTATGTGCACCTTTGTGTATATGTTTGTGTTGTTACATTAAACTGGGGGGGAAGGGTTAAATCTTGAACCAGTAGTAAAATAAATATTAGGAGATAACTATATGTGCATGAAAATCAAAGCAAACAATAGTGAGTGGGTCCAGGGGGGGGAGACCAACTCATAGAGATGGGTGGCAATGTGGATTAGGCCGAGCAGATGACAGTCTTCTTTAAATGGAGGTCAATGGGGCCACCCGCCATCAATGATGTTGTTGAGGTGCACCCGTGAAGATCATTGGGTCTGCAGATACGGAGGAACGCTGCGGGCTCCCTCCAGACAGGTTAGTATGGCCAACGTTAGCTCCGGGTAAGTCTTGTTTGTAAACACTCACCCCATGTTAATGCCCCGGATGTTATTAAAGCTGTACAGCATCTGTTTGGTGGTGGTATGATCCATTTCATGGAACTAAATCTGTTGGGTTTTTTGCCCCCCTTCAGGCACTCTATCCAGTATTCCAACCGCACTGACACGATGGACAGAGGAATGTAAAGTGTTGGATGCAGAGAGCATGCATGATTGTGTATCGGGTAAGTACAGTAGTTTGATTCCCTGCTGAATGCTGAAATTCTGAAAAACATTTGTAAATAGTTTTTTTAATGGACAACATTGTAATTGCTGATAGCTGTTCTAGGGGGAAGTATTAGTGGCAGTGGTTTACATTTGGGCCTTGCAGCTATGTTTTGGGTTATTTAACCCTCTGGGCGGTTTGAGGTTTTCGTGCCATTTTTTATGGCATGAAAATCTCATGTCACCGGCAATCGTGGCGGAGTACACTGTACTCCGCCGTGCTTGCCGGCTCTCCGCCCAGCTCTCTGCACACCGCCGGCGGCGTGTGGAGAGGAGAGCGGCGCCCCCTCTGTTAACATGGAGGTCTAACATGAAGGCCACGGAGGCCAGAAGGGCACACAGGGAGACAGCAGTTTTGCCCGATCCCGGTACGGGCACAGTTTGATCGGCGATCAAACTGTGCCCGAACTGAGTTCGGGCAAACCGCTAGGGAGGTTAAGCACCACTTCAATCATTATTTACATGCAAGTGGTTTCTTTGCCACAACTGAAAAACATGGTTGTAGAATAACTGGCCTCTGCTGAGTCTTTGGTTGTTTCGTTACCACTAATTTTGTTTACATGTATTTAGATTACAGGCATTACTTTTTGACTGGGTTCCCCAGAAAATGGCAAGCATCTTATGCTGTGCAGTGTACACTGCTTAAAATTCCTGCCCCTGTACACGATGCCGGCGACGTGGGCTTGATGACAGTCGCCCCTCCATTAACATGGATCTCTATGTGAGGTCTATGGCGGCGCGGCCAACTCAATCCCCCACCCCCTTCCGTGTCACCGGGACGCAATCGGGGCGGTGCCGCAACCCCGGGAAAGCTTTCCGGGCATGTACCCAAACACTGGCTTCGTCTCAAACACTAGGGAGGTTAATGCCAGAATCTTCATATGTATTTTTTCTTTCAGTATACTACACAGACATGTAAATTTACGTGGTAGTGGTATTTAAAGTTATATAATGTTCTCATGATTCTCTTTAATACTTGCTTGGTGGCAATGTTTCCACTTCATTGTGTGATCCTCACAGTGCTTGGCGGGGGTCCTGACTGACCACAAACACTGCGGATCCTTTGTTCACATGGCGTTCTGCTGATTCGCCAATGCAGGGGTTAACATAGTGCTGGTGGATTGGCAGAAGGAAGTGAGAATCCGCTGGCCAGGTAATGTGTGTGCTCTATGGGGACCCCCACCAAGCACTGCGCTTAGCTCAGGGGGTCCCGGCGGATGTCGCAGCATAATGGAAACCTACCCGAAGGCTCAATTAGCAGATGTAATGAATTTACAAAGAGGCAGTAATAGCAGGTGTCTGCATCAGGACCATTTGTGATTGGTTAAGCTGGGTCGTCATGTTAAAATATAAGAAAGTAGTGTTTTACTCAGTCAATAGAATCTGTAGCGTGTCTTTACCTCCGCAGTGGTGAAGGTCCCTATAATTAATCACCTGGAAGCTCTGCGTGATGAAGAACTTGAGGAGCGACGGGAGAAGAGGAGGAAACAGCTGGCTGAAGAAGAAGCCAAGATGGCTGAAAAGGCCAAAGAGGAGAAAGAATCTAAAGACCAGAATCCTCAGGTTTGTTTTCATATAACTGTACTTTAGCCTTATTTTTTGGACTATATGGGGGTTTTTTTCCATTAAAATCAATGGCAAAATGTCCCTGCGCCCGATGGTCCAAATATGTTAAAAACATTTTCTTTGTATTTTAGCCCCAATCATACTGGAAGCAGTAGCTCTGCATCCCAGGAGACAGTAAAACATTTTTTATTCCCTCCAGCCAAACCAAAAAGCCACTGCCAAGAACTTGGCTACATTAGCACTAGTAGTACCCATTCTGTGAACACACTGACCAACTTATGGAGAGAATTACAATTAGAGGCATAATTATAGCTGTGTATTTACGTTAACACACTGCATTGCGATAAATACATTTTGTGACACTACTCTCTCCTCCCATATGTAAATGGCTGCTCATGGGTAAGTTGCTGGTGCCAGATTGTAAAATGTGTCTCTCCATAAGTTGATCAGTGTGTTCAAAAAATGAGTACTGCTAGTGTATAGACACATGGTAATGTTTAACACTTTGCTGGAACTAAGACCTCCCTCCTTGCACTGGGCTTTTGGCTGGAGGAATATAGAGTGAATACTGCATGGTCCAGGTCTGTCTACTTGGAACATTCTGTAGATTTATATACTCGAGGTTATATTCGGGTCAAAAAATTTAAGTCACTGTATTTTGTAGGTGGACTTTATGAGTGAATTACAAAGCCCCCAAACATGCTATCATCGCCAAATTTGCTGGAGGTGTAGAGAAGGGTTGTGGGAACATTTGAAAAAAAAATTTGCTCCAGCATATGTAGTTTTTGCATAAATTAGGTTTTAAGTGTAGTGAAATTTGAACTTATTTTGTGCAAAAACTTGACATGCTAGAACAATACTTTTTTCTTTAGAATGTTCCCACATCCCTTCTCTACATCTAGTGATGACATCATATTCAGGGGCTTTGTAATTAACTTACAAATTTGCTGAATTAAATAATTACACCTCCAAACAAAAGTACATTTGCTGTGTGTCTCTGAGCCTTAGTTGCTGCATTTCCTTCCCTAGGCTTATACTCGAGTCATTCATTTTTTCCAGATTTTTTTTTCTAAAATTGGGTACCTCGACTTATATTCGGGTTGGCTTATACTCGGTACTTGAAATATGAAAGGCTATGTCTCATTTTCTCTACAAAACTGTGTATCGGTGCCCTAATACAGATACATGACATTACTCCTGGCATTCGGAACGTGGAATAACCACCTTCCCTATACCGGAAGTGACATCAGTGACACTTCAAGCTTCCACAGCCTTAAAATTTTAAATATATGGCACTTATGGCTCTCGCAGCCAAAAAGGTTTCTGACATCTGTACTATAGCATGGCGATGGACCTCTTTAACATTTGATCGCTGTTGCCTACCAGGGGGTTTAGTAAAATCAATGCTTTGTTTGTAAACCTATTTGTAATGTATTGCTTTTTCCCCTCTCACAGGCTGTCAATGCTAAAAGGAACGCATCGTTTGAGCTGAGCCTTGCAGGTAGATTATGAAACCAGATGAATAATTCGTCCTTTTTTGCATGTTTTCTTTTACAGGACGGATGTGAAGATTTATGGATGTTTCAGGTTGAGGTAGTAGATTGTATAGTTTTGGGGTCACACCCGATCTGGGAGATAACTATACAGTTTACTGTCTTTCCTGCAGCATCTCTTGGCTACCTTCCTGAGTGATGGATTCCCATAGAACGACTTCATGTGAAAATACCCCAAGCTGAAGCAATTCATGGACTCCCTTTAGGGTGAGGTAGTAAGTTGTATTGTTATAGGGAGCAGGGATTTTTTTGCTCCTATTTGGTGATAACTATACAGCTTACTGCCTTCCCGGAGGTGGAGTGATTTTCCAACACTGTTTCTGGGCTTGAAATTTGATTTATTTTCAATTTTCTTTGTATGACAGAGCCTAGCATGATTTTATAGCTTTGTTTAGTTATGTTCCACATTTCTATTCTGTTCTTTGTCATTCTGAGCGTTGTGCACGTGGCGCGCTTTTGAAAAACAAACACCGTACGAGCTGGGTTTCAACGAATGCAACATATCCCTAAACCTTCAGCGATGTTCTCTCCGGCCGCAGCATTTCTGGGGGTTCCTGCAGCACCCCGATTGCATCACAGTAATGCTGAAGGGGCGGAGGTCCGTTCCATGCTTGGGGTCATTGTTGTGGGCTAAGAAAGCGACGCCCCTACATAGGGGTCTATGACCCCCCCCCTTCAGTGTCACCGAAATCAAAATATATATACATATAGATATAGATATACTTAATCTAGTACAACTTCTCTATTCTTAAGATGTGCATGGGGATGGTGAAAGGCCTAGTTGCCGAAGATGCTGAAAATGTTAAGGGGGACAGAAATCTTAAATTTCTATCCTGAATACAACATTTGGAGTCCATCTGCCTATCCTTGGCTGTTTGGAGGGTTCCTACCCAAGTGGGATTTCATATAATCTTAGCCGAAAGAGTTCTCATACAAAAATAATAATTTGTTAAAAACTGTTCTTGTGAAGCCCGTATATTGGACACACAGAATATTAACCTCCTGGGTTTTACACCTGAAGCCAATATGGGCACAGTTTGATTGTGAATCAAACTGCGCCCATGCTGGGATCGGGCGCAACAGCTGGCTCTCCATGTGCATGCAGCATTTCACCATAGCTGCAAGTGCACAGAGCCATTCTGGCCCCATGGGGGGCATAGACCTTAATGTTAATGGAGGGGGCGTTGCTTTTCTCCCCACACACTGTCAGTGTAAAGAGGGCTGGAGGGAGAGCTGGCAATCATGGCGTAGTACAAAAGTGAAAAGATGCTCCCCTCTGCTTGTTCTCTGCAATGAGTGCACATAATGCCTAGAGGTGTCCTTACATTGCCTTGGGAGTGATGCAGTGGTGATCCTGTGGGTGCATCCTTATGGTGACAACAGGCAGTCTCTAAGAATTATCTGATTATTGCAATGAATGAGAATTTCTTTGTAAGTGCAGGAAAAGATAAGAACTTCCCTGTCACATGTCACCTTTTACGCAATCATAAGTGATGCGGGCGATGCATGGAATTGGCACATCTATGGCGGGTTGGCCATGACCGACTCTTGGTACGGCCCCTTTATCAAATTTAAGAAGTCAATGTGGCCCACCCCTGTCCTAAACATTTATGTTGATATCAATCCTAAGCCCCCCATACACCTTACAATCTTACCATACAACTTTTCTTCTACCAAACCATGTAATATGAGAACCTTTCTTACCCTTCCATCACTATGTATTTTGTCAGGGAGGATGCTATACTACATCGTTGTTGGTAGGTCTAATGGAAATTGTATGGAGTGATCTAAAGGTGTATGGGGGGCTTTACACAGTTACAAATACTGTATTTTTATCTAACTGGCACTTTATATCAACCCAGATCAAGATGGTAGTGGCCGCCCTGAGAACTTTCCGACCGCCCCTTCATCTGCAGAAGGGACCCCAACGAGCCCAGAATTGGTTCCTCTGGACCCTTCATTGCGTGCCCATCCTCCTGAAGCTGTGTTGGCAGATCTCCCTCAAAGTCTGCATGCAGAAACCGGACCTGAGGATACTGGTCAGCTGCTTATGCCGACTGAACCGGAGGATTCTGGACCTGGAAGACCGAGTGCCGAGGGAGAAGCCACTCAGATGGAGCTGTCGCCTGCACCAACAATAAGTTAGTTTACTTTTTTTTTTTTGATGGTCTGTCAGTGGTTCCCAAACTTTCCTTGGAGGTCCCCCCCTATTCAAACACAGGTTAGGAAAGATGGCCAGTGCCCCCCTGGATTACCTTCGTGCCCCCCCAGTTTTGGAACCACTGGTCTTGGTGAAATACACAATGATCTAATTTGTGTTCTTCCTTATTCTTTACTCTAGCGTCTTTGTCCCCGGAGCGAGCAGAAGATTCGGATGCTCTAACGGCCGTTAGCAGTCAGCTGGAAGGCTCCCCCATGGATACCAGCAGCCTGGCCTCAGGACCTCTGGAGGAAGGTGTTGGGGAGTCCTCCGGGGTTGTGAACCCAGAACAGCCCCTTGTGGTCACCAGCAGTATTGCAGTTGGTCAGCAGCCTATAGAACCTCCCACGTCAAGTGAGAGTCAGGCCGTTGCGTCTCAGCTTAGTGATGAGAGGTATAAAATTAAAGTATATTCAAACGATTTAAACTGTTTAAATGTGTGTAATGACAGCAATTTGAGTTTATGTGAACTCATTGCCAGCTATGAGTTTGAGCATATTGAAATGGTTAAGGGCGCTGGTGTTGTCCTGTAGTAGTATGTCATGGCATAAGTTTATTTTAATTAAATAAAATAGTTATAATGTCTTTATGGTTCTTGTTACACTGTTGTAGATTTAGCTTTTTATTTAAACCTGAGTTTTTCTTTCAGCTCGACAGCAGCCTCGTCTATTGAGTTGCCTTCCACCAGAGATGCCGCTGTGGCCTTGTTATCTGGTGATGTGAGTGGTATTCTGGAAGAACCTCTGCCATCAACCAGCAGTGAGGAGGAGGATCCTTTGGCCGGTCAGATATTATTTTTTACTTTTAGGCCAGGACTTCACTGTCCGTTAAAACCACTGAACACAGGCATTTTAATGGCGCACACAAGCCGTCCATTGACTGCAATGACGCTTTGACCCTGCTGGTCCGAGCCTCTGTCGCATTGAAATCGATGCAGCAAGCTGTGCCTTTGGGAACGCAATGGAGGCTTGAGCGGATCCCAGTGTACAGTGGGGCCTAGGCCCTAGGTGTCCAACCCGCAGATCTCATGCTGCCCGTTTGCCATTAGTTGGCGCCACCCTGCGTGCACCACTTGCGGCGTGTGACCTAACTGGCATAGGTTATCCCCTGTCCGACCAATCCCTCGCCGGCACATCTTCACCCTAGATCTTCGGCTCCGGCTGAGCACTTTGGTGTATGTGAAAGCCAAACCGCAACTCAGACGGTGTCTGAGCAAGTCCCTCGCCTCTCCTCCTCTTCCTTCTCTAAAGCTAGCCATACACAGCACGGATTCCCCTGCCAATCGATCACTCACCCGATCGATTCCGGCGATTCCGCCGGGATCCTCAGGTGAGAACGATTAGGCAATTAGGGAATCCGATCGTGGCAGCCCACCTTGTACGGCCGGATCCGTGTCCGATGGATCGCCTCCCGGACCGCAACGCCCCCTGATCAGAGCAGAATCGGACCCGTAAAGACCAACAGGTTGGTTCTTCCTCGGATCCGATTCTGTGCCCCCGATCCATCGGATGCGTTCGGACGGGCAAGGTGGGCTGCAGGGGATTCCGGCACGATGGATCCGCGTGCACGCGCCCGGAATCCATCGCGCCGGAATCCGGCACGAATCCGTGCCGTGTATGGCAGCCTTAAGAAGATCCCAGACGAGGATGTGTGGGAAGAAGACAGATGAGCACCTATGCTCCCACTAAAATTGGCATAAATGAAATAGGCAAAGGGGACATGGACCAACATGACATGGGCAAATGAAACATAGAGAAAAGGGTCATGTGCAAAAGTGACCTTGTCAAAAAATGAAAAATAATGTTTTCTAGCTATTTCTATTGTTTCATTATAAAATAATAAATAAAAATAAAAATAAATATTTCATTTTATAAAATAAAAGTCAGTATAGTTTGAAAATGTTATGTAAAGACATTTGGAAATGCTGAGGGCCGTACTTTGGGCCCTCCATATCATCTCAGTTGTCATCCCACTGGCCTAGGCCTTACTTTTGATCTGCATAGCTTAATAATCAGCATAAAGAGTGCATTTTTGAAACGGAAACATTTACTAAACTATTGCATAATGTTCTTTATAGGTATAAATCTACCTGAGGGAGTGGATCCATCCTTCCTTGCCGCCCTTCCAGAAGACATTCGTAGAGAGGTTCTGCAGAATCAGCTGGGTATCAGGCCTCCTGCCCGGGCTCCTCCATCTGTCGTCCCAGTCATTCCTCCGCCTGTTGTGGGAAGTGCTGGTGTCACCGAGGTCAGCCCAGAATTCCTGGCAGCTTTGCCCCCAGCTATACAGGAAGAGGTATGCTTTTTTTAGGCTCTAATAAATTTAATTAATTCCAGTAACTGAATAAGAGGAGTAGTAAGGTAGCCTTAAGACCTGAGCATGCATTTTCCCCAAGTGCCGGGGCGTGGAGTGGGGTTTTGGTTTTTTTTGTACCTTGGCATTAAGCCCAAACGCCTGCATTGCCTTTTATTGGGGGCTTCATACAGATTGTCATATTGTTGTATCAGGCTTTATGCAGAACTACAATATTTGGAGCATGGGCTGTTTGGAACGTTATAACTGCAGGTACAATCTGACGCATGCTTGTTCAGGAATTACCTAGTATTTAATGTAATCCATTTAATATTCTTTTGGATGTGATAACAATTATTTTGTTTAATTATTTCAGTACAGTGCTTTGTAACTG
>CM070040.1:76948367-76959442 GCA_036250615.1 Ptychadena robeensis
TTTATCCTCCCTAGGGGTCAGCCCATACCATGTCATTTCCCTGCTGACCCCTTACACACAATCATCTCAGGATTTATCCTCCCTAGCGGTCAGTCTGTTCAGTGCCATTTCCCTGCTGAACCTTTCCACACAATCATCTCAGGATTTATCCGCCCCTAGCGGTCAGCCTGTACCATGCCGTTGTTAATGGGGCGATCGCAACAGAGTACACAGTACTCTGTTTTATTTTGCTTCCTCCCCTGTCCTCATCGCCAGTGACATTAATGACGCTGGCGATGTGGGCTAGGAAACCTATTAAAAATAGAGGTCTATGGCGCGGGCCCACCCCCGCCCCTTCGGAGTCAAACGGAGGGTGCTTATTGACGCAGAATCGCTAGTACTTTTAGCAGCACAGGTACCTTTTTAACGAACCTAGCTTGTCCGGAGTTAACAAACTTTGGACGAGCTGGACTCCTCAAATGCAAGGGAGGTTAAAGTGGAGACTCTGAGATCGAAAAAAGAATAGCGGATATGTCAGGATACCTCACTGTGTTGGAAAGTATAATGAATGACCGATCCTGATAATTGCAGCATAACATAATATGATTTATTTTTACTGTATAAACATGAAAGCCTCAACATTTTCACATACATTGACATTTGACAAAAGTTTAGACACGAGGTGTGATCTGTGACCTTAACCAAAATGTTGTGATCTCCTTGCAGGAGCTGCCAGTCTGGCCGCTGCTAGCAGCATCCAGGAGGCTGTGCAGCAGTTGGAGGCTGAGGCTGATGCCATTATACAAATGGTACGTGAGGGTCAAAGGGCGCGGAGACAGCTTCAAACTGCAACGGTTAGCATGATGACTGGCGCTGGCAGAACATCCATCCTTAGTTTGTTCCTCCCTGTTTTTTTATTTCATGTCTAAGCTCTCTGCTTTCTCAGCTTTCTGATTTGCCTGTTTACAAATTGTACATGTACACCTTTTTTGTTTGTGTTGCAATTACGTAATATTAGTGCTCTTGTCCGTCTTTTGCATGTTTCCCCGTGTTTAGTGGCACTGAAGCACCTTGCTTTGTAAATATGCTTTATGTGGATTGCATGCCTGTTATACAAAGTGCTGCAGTCACTTATCTGACTGTTATCACCCTGTTCACCCTTCTATCCCCTCGTGTTTCACCCTTCGTGCCAATAAACCTCCTTCTAACACGTCTTTCTCCTATTTAGGCGGAAGGCTCTGCACGCAGAGAGGAGTCTCCAATGGATGTTGACCAGCCATCGCCAGCTACCCAAGATACGCCGCCAGTTGGTCAGTGCGAAACAAGTGGGTGTTCCTGAATGGTTTTCAGATTTTCTTTTTAAGCCATTGATATAATGGTTTTCATTTCAAGAGTCTAAGTTTTTATTACATTTTTTTTCAAGGTTCTGAAGCATCTCAACCCGCTGAGAAGAAAGAGGAGGAGAGGTTGCCAGATTTGCCGCTGCTGAGTGAACAACTAAGCTTGGATGAACTGTGGGACATGTTGGGAGAATGTTTAAAAGAGCTGGAGGAGTCGCATGACCAGCATGCTGTGTTAGGTATTATATAGGATCATACTGTGTATATAGTATTAGATAGGTTGTGTGTTCCTTCAAACATGTCTATGGAAAGATTAAACTGAAGCAAATGGGGTGTAGGTTGGCTGAAAGTAAGGCTTGAATGATTTCAGAATGGTTTTAACCTCCTGGGCGTTAAGCCCGAGTTAAAACTAAAACTTAAAAATAAAACTCACCCTGAGCTAACTGCGAGCAAACTCACCTGTCCGCCAAAATCCTCAGACGATTCTCTGTATGGTCGTA
The DNA here is from genome assembly GCA_036250615.1 of Ptychadena robeensis. NCBI lineage: Eukaryota > Metazoa > Chordata > Amphibia > Anura > Ptychadenidae > Ptychadena > Ptychadena robeensis. Next base: position 76,950,187 of record CM070040.1, read on the forward strand.
CACACACCGCTCCTTCCGGGTCTGCTCCAATGACGTCCTATATGACGCTGAAGGGGCAGGGGGTAGCCGACACCATTGACTTCCATGGATGAGGTGACGCTTTTTTAGATCATACCTTTGGCGTCAACAGGGATACCAGGGAAGTGTTCTGGGTCTAGAGGAGGGCAGGAAATTACGGCGGATTAAAATTGAAAAAAAAAAACGTGCCACATGCGAAGCGCCCAGGAGGTTAAACATGGTATGTAAAATTCAAACTTGGTCCCTTTCAAACTAGCTGCGCTGCGCTTGCAGTTAAATTTTTTTTAAGCGAATGGATGTGGTAGCGTAAACGCAACCGTGTCTGTTGCCAGAAAATAATCGTGTATTGCAGTACGCTTGCGTTGCTTGCACTACGCCTGCAAAAACGTGAGCTGCAGGGCATTTTCTTTAACGCCCGGCATTGCGCATTACCAGAAATGCAAGCGTTTACCCTAGCTGCCCTGCACTGCTGCAACGCAGACCTGAAATGAGATGACTGCATATCGGGGGTAGGTTGACTTCAAGTTAGTTACCGTATTTTTCTGACCCTAAGACGCACCTTTTCACCCCCAAAATTGGGGGCAAAAAGTGCCTGCATCTTATGGTCCGAATGCGCAACCCTGCGGCGTAACTTGGCATCCTGCCAGCGCTCCCTGCATGGAGATTAGCAGGGGGAGCTGGAGGAGCTGTCAGATGTGAGATGCTGGCCGATGCCGGCTCTCCCATCTCAAGTTCTGCTGAGTGAACTGCTGCTAGTGACACCTTCTGGCTGAATTGAATATTGCATCCATTAATTTCATTGCATTAACCCAATTGATGTGAAAACTTATTAAATCTTTTTTTTCTGGTTTTCCTGCCCTAAAAACTGGATGCGTCTTATGGTCCGAAAAATACGGTAATCTTGAAAGGTCTTAAAGCACACCTAAACTCACCTGATGTACTTTGTCTCCCTTACTGGCAGACCCCCTATTGGCTGATATGTAAAAAAAAAAAGTTATAAATTGACTGTAAGGAGTTATTCCTGCATGACCACGGGACAGATGAAGCAGTCCGGTAATCAAGTCTATGGACTTTCATCTTCTCCCATTGAAAGCCATTATAACTGGTGCCCCTCACAGTGCTCTTGCCTGTGGAATCCTGTGTAGCTTCCAGGGGTTAAGTATTTTTTTCTTGGATTTTTGAGCGACTTTGGGTCATGGGAGCAGTTCAGATCTAAATAAAACTGTTCCTGAGTTTAGGGGGTGCATGAAGTATGTTAGGCATTGGAAATTGTTTCAGATCTTTAAAAAAAAATTTGTAAACGAAAAGTAGATGTTTTAATCACTTAATTAACATGAATGCAGCTGGTGCTAAAATGTGTGTTCTGTTCTTTTGTCTGTCCCTCCAGTACTCCAACCAGCTGTAGAAGCCTTTTTCTTGGTCCATGCGACAGAACGAGAAAGCAAGCCTCCTGTCCGGGATACTCGGGAAAGTCAGCTCTCTCATATAAAAGATGAACCTCCTCCTCTGTCCCCGGCACCTCTCACCCCCGCTACGCCTTCTTCCTTGGATCCATTCTTTTCAAGGGAACCCTCATCTATGCACATCTCATCCAGCTTGCCTCCTGACACACAAAAGTTCCTGCGCTTTGCAGGTAAGGACTTAAAGATTATGCTAATTGCATGCGGTTTGGTAACATAAAGGAATATCTGAGGATATGTATTTATTACCTCCTCTCATATGTACTCCATTCATCTCTTGTAGAGACTCATCGCACTGTGCTAAACCAGATCCTCCGCCAGTCTACAACGCACCTAGCTGATGGACCTTTCGCTGTTCTTGTTGATTATATCCGGGTCCTGGACTTTGATGTCAAACGCAAGTATGTATGACCTTACTAAAATTATGTTCATACTCTATGATGCATTGGTCATCGATTAAACCTCCCTGGCCGTATGGCCGTATTGCTCTGTTTGACCAGTACAGTGTACTCTGCTGGGATTCCCTGCTCTCCCCTCTACATGTGGGCCGGGAAAGCAACACCACCATTATAATGGAGGTCTCAACTCTTCCCATCTCCAGTCAGCTATGACAGTGCGGATAGCTCAGCCTGGAGCTTTTTATGTCTGCTTGAGTTTTCAAACAAAAACAATTTCTATATAGAGCTTTGCTTCGTATGGCAGAGCGTGGGGACAGGGAAGTGGACAGCTTCCCCACCTCCTTTACCTACCTCACTGCCAGACATGTGTAGCTCCATCTCGCAGTCACGTTTTTGTTTTTTTTGCATGTATTTCTACCAGATAATATGCTCTGGTTGAATAATACGGCAAGTGAATTTGTCAGCCTAATACCTCTTTTGTGTGCACCAGTTGCATTTGCAATGAAGCCCCCCCCCCCCCCCCCCCCCCCCTAGTGGTCAGCCTGTTTTTAACAGCATGATACTCTGCTCCCCTCACTTCTGGCAATGTGTGCTTGGAATGCAAAGCCACCACATTAACATAGAGGTCTGTGGCGCTCCCGCTTCATCAGCGTCACCAATGACGCCTGAGCCAGCCGGTCCTGAGATCAAAAGCCGGGTCCAGGGTGATTCAAAATGTCTGCAGACTTTAGATAAGTTTGTCCTAGCCCAGTTTGTGTTTTGTAAACACTGGATGAGCTGGACTCATCTCTACCGCAAGGGGGGTTTAAATATATGTCCACACTGGATTACTGCACAAATCTGGAGGAAATCGATTCCAGTAACTGCACACATGCTTTATCAGGGTCCTCCCTGATAGAATACATAGTGATTGGAAGGTATATATCACTGCTATGTAGTGCCCGGTCCTCCCTGATAGAATACATAGTGATTGGAAGGTATATATCACTGCTATGTAGTGCCAGGTCCTCCCTAATAGAAAACATAGTAATTGGAAGGGTTAGTAAGCTCCTCATATTACATGGATTTGGTAGAAGAAAAGTTGATTGTACAGAAATTGTATGGTAAGCAGTGTTCTCCCCAGAATTTTTTTTCAGCCGGGCGGCGCGATGATGTCATCGCGCCACCTGCACTGGTCCGGCGGCCTCTCTGATAGGCTGCCGGCCAGCGGCAGCACACAAGTCCTCTGACAGGCGGCGCCTCCCCATTCTTCAGGAGCGCGCCGCAGCCACTGAAAGACTCCGGCCCGCGGCTCCGGTAGTGTGCCGCGGGCCGGAGTCTTTCAGTGGCTGTGGCGCGCTCCTGAAGAATGGGAGGCGCCGCCTGTCAGGCTGCTCGCCGCGGAGGACTTGTGTGCCGGGCGGGGACTAAAATCTCCCGGGCGGGCCGCCCGGCCAATCTGCTCTGGGGAGAACACTGGTAAGATTGTAAGGTGTATGGGGGGGGGCTTTAGGCATTCATACAATATAAGCTTCTCCTTAAGTTCAGATTTTAAGGAAAAGTGGTTACTATGTTTTCCTTAATAGTGTTCTGTATTTTTTTTATTATTATTTAATCTTTGTTTTCACCAATTGACATTATTCCTCTTTTCTCAAAAGATATTTCCGCCAAGAACTTGAGCGATTAGATGAAGGACTGAGGAAGGAAGACATGGCCGTCCATGTTAGACGAGATCATGTGTTTGAAGATTCCTACCGGGAACTGCACCGTAAATCCCCAGAAGAAATGAAGAACAGATTGTAAGTGCCGCATGAAGCTCTGCCTCGTTTGTGGTGTCTTCCAACCATTTGTGACCCCAAAACTGCAGAGACAACTGGATAGTTATATCCTTCACATTTTCCCCTGTGAAGTAGACGGGCTCCACGCTTTCTCTACCAGCAGCTCATTGAGCGGTGAAAGGAAATCCTCCGGTCACTGCTGCTGCAAGAACATTTCGAGATTTTCCTCGGCTCTGTGTTATTGTGTGAGCAGCTGGAGTCCAACTTGCACACAGTGCAGATAGGAGAGACTGTCAGGGCCCGCACGCTGTTCTCCCATCTGCATTGTATGTGAGTAGGCCTCAAGCTGCCCAGCTCACATATTACTCTGCTGGTCAGGGTTCGAGGCAGGGGAGTTGTCAGAAACCGCTTCCTCGCCTCCTAAACTCCTGCTGTGCCGCTCAGGGCATGGAGCTCTGGCCAGCAGAGTAGGAGATCGTTTTCATAAGCTCCGGAGTTTAGGGTGCATCCTATACATCAGAGCGTCTTATCAGATGAAATTATGTTCTTATTGGGTGTAAGCAGCATCCTGCTCATGAAGTCTATTTTCTTATCTTGATGAAATCTGTAAAGTTTCTTATGCCGAGGAGTGTTCATCACACATGCTTTGTGTTCTTCCTTGTGTTACAGGTATATAGTATTTGAAGGGGAAGAAGGTCAGGATGCTGGAGGACTCCTCAGAGAATGGTACATGATCATCTCCAGGGAAATGTTCAATCCTATGTACGCCCTGTTCCGCACGTCTCCTGGGGACCGTGTCACCTACACCATTAACCCCTCCTCCCACTGCAACCCCAACCACCTCAGCTACTTCAAGTTTGTTGGGCGGATAGTTGCGAAGGCGGTGTACGACAACAGGCTACTGGAGTGCTACTTCACACGCTCTTTCTACAAGCATATCCTGGGCAAATCGGTCAGGTAGGCATTAATCGCATTACTCTGAAACATTTCTGCTGTTCAGGTGACTGTCTGGTCTTTGACTTCTAGTCTTCAAATGTTTATTTTTTTTCTTATCCATAAGGTTATGTTCCCACATTAGGAATCTCCCGCGTTGCGACGATCATGGGTAATTGCTGCCAAGTTTTTCATTGGGCTTACCCCCACATCTGCGATCGGCCGTGGACGTGGTGCAGCCTGAGATCTGAAACGCGAGTCACCGAGTTTTTGATCACGGGCCGCGGCTGATCACAGCCATAGACACGAATGGGCGCAGTTAAAAATCATATGTCATTTTAACCGAGCCTATTCACTCTCTATGGGCGCTATCAGGTGGGGTGGGGCAAGATGTCCAGTTCCACCCCAACCCCCCCACTTCCTGCCTGCAAGTGCCAGTGATCTCTGTGCTGCAATTCTAATCTCGGGAGATCACTGGGTGCCAGCGATCTCCTGCTGTCACTGCGCCACGATTAGAACTGCGGCAAGTCAGGCCTTACACTTAATCTGTCCATTGAAGGACAGTTGGAGGATGCCATGAGCATGACCCCCTTCAGGAATAAATCGAGCCCTAGCACATAACTTTTTGCAAACTTTTACATGTGATGATCATTCATTACAAATTGACAGTCAATAATTTTTAATCCTCATCCAACAACCTGCATTCGGTGTCGTGTAATCTAGATTTAAAAAAACAAAGCGTAAGTTTGGCTTTGTTTACTTGTGACTCGTAACACAACTTTTACATTCCAGATACACTGACATGGAGAGCGAGGATTATCACTTCTACCAGGGATTAGTCTATCTTCTTGAGAATGATGTCTCCACACTGGGATATGATTTGACATTCAGCACTGAGGTAAGCAGAAGCTTTTTGAAAGATTTTGTGCAAGCAATGTAGTCTTCGATGAAGAGATCCATAGATTGCCTTCCACGGGGGTCTGAGATTCCCACTATGATCGTACGCTAACTTTTGTTTTCAGGTCCAGGAATTCGGGGTGTGTGAAGTCCGCGACCTGAAGCCCAACGGTGCAAATATTCTAGTTACAGAAGATAACAAGAAGGAATACGTCCACCTGGTGTGCCAGATGAAGATGACTGGTAAGGAGCTGGTTTGGTGGCGATTGAGCACTTGATAAGTCTAGATGGGTCAAGTTTACATTAATGCCCAATACACAGGTTTCCATAGGAAAACCTCAGTTCCAGGTAAGCTACTACAGCCCGTGTAGTGTAAAAGGGCCCTGAAGGTGTATAAAGGAAAACTGCCATGAGTATTAGTGGTGATTACCTAATGTACAACTTTTGCAGCTGATTCATTTGCCTAAGTGTTTCCAGAACCACTGATTTGGGGCCTGTAAAGAAATTCTGACTCTCATGTAATTGAAAGTTAACCTCCCTAGCGGTCAGACCCTACCTCAACGTGTTTAATGGGGTGGTACAAGCCGTCGCAGCAGAGTACTCTGCTTGAATTTCCCTCCCCTGCCCTTGTTGCCAGCGTCCTCAATGATGCAGATGGCGTGTGCTGGGAAACAAACACCCTTCAATTAACATGGAGGTCTATGGTGTGGCCTCCCACCCCCGCCCGTTCCGGAAATATAGGACAGAGGGGACATAGAGAATTGTCACTCTCCGGGGGTATATCGGGTTGTTCCGTTCCCCACTCTGTTATCTGTTGGGGCAAACGCAAACCCTGGACTAACTGGGTTCATCTCAAACTCTAGCGATGTAAATGTTTGAGGGGAATAGGTTTTCTTTCACTGCTAGGAATTGGGGACCTACAGTAAGTAAGCAGATGTGGTATTTAAACCTTTTGGCTGCTTGCTTCCAACAGTAGTACTTATTGATGTTCCTGTTTGGTCATTTATGAGTCTATGTATCAGAATATTTATTCTATTGTCATTACCATTTTTTCATTGTTATTACTATCTAAGGCTAAATGTAATAAGCACACCATCCCCCGCCCCTGATGGGGATAATGCTTTGACATTTACTTTCATGCCTTATATTATGTTGTGTACCTATGTGATTTACTGTGTAGGAACATGTATGAAAGCTGATGAACATATAATTAAAAAAACAATTCTACTATTTTTTGTGCAATATAATATATATGTTTAACCTTCCTGGTGGTATGTCCATATGGTGCCGTTTTCAATGCACGGTGTACTCCCCACCCTCCCCATTACACCACGCTGGCGTCATTGTGATGCCAGTGATGTGGGCTGGAAATGTGACTCCCCTCCATTATAATGAAGGTCTATGGCATCCCCGTCTCGTCGGTGTCACCGATGACACCGGAGATGATCTGTGCCCCCTGCAGCTCGCAGAGGACCGGTGTGTGTGCCCGATCTCAGCTAACACAGAATTTGTTTTGTGAACAGACTCTGCATGATCTGGGTACGGGCAGACCGCCCAGGAGGTTCAAATTTTACTTCTAAGCGTTGGTCTCAAAAGTCTCCTTGCCTCCATTGGAGGAAAAATCTGTAACAGGAGTTTCTCCTCTGCAACTGTGTTTTGGTTAATTATTTTGGGCCTAAACCAGAGTAGATTATCATATTCATTGGCTGTATGCTTTATGCAGGTTGGTGACTTACGAAGTACTGAAACAACTACTCATTTAGCATTTGACCAAGTGACCAATCTGGCTCAGCACAGACTATTGTGTTTAAATTCTTTAATATGAATATCACATGACCGTGTCTTGTACTTCAAGGTGCCATCCGCAAGCAGTTAGCCGCTTTCCTGGAAGGATTCTACGAAATCATCCCCAAGCGTCTCATCTCCATCTTCACAGAACAGGAACTGGAGTTATTAATATCTGGGCTGCCGACTATAGACATCGATGACTTGAAATCCAACACGGAGTATCACAAATATCAATCCAATTCTATTCAGGTGAGGTCTTCTGGCAATGCACTTCTGCTCTGTAGACTTAATAAAAAAAAAAAAAGCTAAAGTCCAAATCTAAAATTAATAAGAATCTCTTGGTTCTGAAGAAGGCAATAGCTGGAGACACGCATGAACTATGACCATGTTAGAGCAACTGGAAGGCCTTTTGAATCAGGGGTGGGCAAACTTTTTGACCCGTGGGGTCACATTGGCTTCTTAGATTTGATAAAGGGACCGGACCAAGAGCCTGTAATGGCCGACCCGCCATAGGTGTGCCAATTCCATGCATCACGGGCATCATTAATGATGGCAGGGATGTTTGAAAGGGACGTCATGTTTTGCAATTTTCTGCCCCAAAATTCTCATTCTTTGCAATGATCAGAGAGAATTCCTAGAGACTGCCTATTGTCACTGAGGATGCGCCCACAGTTTTATGATCACGTCGCTGCATCGTCCCCAAGGCAATGTTTGGACACCTAGGCATTATGTGCACTCATTGCAGAGAACAGGCGAAGGGGAGCATCTTTTCAACAAAGGGCTTTAAAAGAAAGCTAGCCCCCGGGATTTAGTTTGCCCACCCCTGGGCTATATCCTCTTCATCATTCATTAAGGGAGTCCCTCATTCGATGTTAATGGCTTAGCAAAATCAAGTCAAATTTTGAGGTGCTGCTTATAGGAACCACTCTGTTACCTGGTAATGCAGATAATACCGATGTACTGACTATAATATGTCATTTGTCTTAGATTCAATGGTTCTGGAGGGCACTTCGCTCCTTTGACCAAGCAGACAGAGCCAAATTTCTTCAGTTTGTCACTGGAACCTCCAAGGTACCTCTTCAGGGCTTTGCGGCACTTGAGGGGATGAACGGCATCCAAAAATTCCAGATCCACCGGGATGACCGGTCCACAGACAGGCTGCCTTCTGCTCACACGTGGTAAGTAAATCACAGCGACGTTCGTCACTGGTAATGTCAGGCGTGTGTACACGCAAATTACTATAGATAGCAAAATCCTCTATTTTGATAACTATAAGACTATAAAATATAAGAAATTCTGAACTAAACGGTATACTAAAATTCTAAATATAATATACAGAATAATATTTCTGCAATGTAAAGTAAATAGTGATATTAAGAACCACAATCATTGGCAAATGACGACAAATACATGCAGACACACAAATTCAGAAGACACATATACACACATATGCAAGCACAGAAAGTAGAGATGGTTGACTAGCTAATTTTGTGAGTTGATTGCCTGAACATGGTATCATCACTGAATGTTCTGGAGATGAAGAGAAGGGCAGTGGGAACATTTGAAGAAAAAAATGTATTGCCCTAGCACATGGAGTTTTTGCATAAATTAATTTTAAAGTCAGTTGAAATTTCGACCAGACAACGTTGAACTGTGTTTAACAACGGTTAGAACATTACTTCTAGTATACACTGCACACTTCGCTGCATCTCCAACAAGTTTGGTAATGATAGAATGCTCAGGGGCTTTGCAGCTCACAAATTTGAACTGGTCAAAAACAAAAGAATTCCGGCCATCTCTAGTAGACACACATGTAGAAATGCATGTAAGCACACATATGCAGATACACACATGTAGAAAGGAACAGACACACATATGCAGACATAGCCATGTAGAAAGCCACATATGCAGACACACCCATGTAGAAAGCCACATATGCAGACACACCCATGTAGAAAGCCACATATGCAGACATACCCATGTAGAAAGCCACATATGCAGACAT
>CM070040.1:76971786-76982532 GCA_036250615.1 Ptychadena robeensis
GGGGGGGGGGCTGGATAATGTCCCTAAATAGAAAAGAGGGGCCCTGCAAGCAAAGTTTGGGAACCACTGCTTTAATGTAACCAGTTACTGATCATTATATAATGCTGACCCGGCCGTCTCTATGCAAAGCAACAGACATCAACAGTGATTTGCGGTCATATCCAATATCCCTGTTTTCGAGCGGGATTGATTGGGATCAATCCCACTCGACAACAGGAATGGCTTCATTAGATATGGGCCAAATAGATGTCCGTGAGCGCGCACCATCAATCTAGCCCATATCTACATTTGTGTCCCCAGCTTTATGGTCGTTGGTTTGACCAACACCAATAGATTTTTGCAATCTGAACCTGATTGGTGGTTGAAATGTCCTCATTAACAGTATGTTTGGATATCTGGAAATATGTATATTTGACTACTTTTTTAATTTGACTACTTTTTTTAAATCCGTTTAATATAAAGGACACCAATACAACTTATATTATAGTACACAGGGCTTTGGGCTTAAAAATTGTCTTCCATTCCCACCCCTCTCCCCAACAGTCGGTTGGCGCACACATTGAAAGAGAATGTCTCTCTATGTGTGTGCGCTCTGGGAATCGACTAGTCGACTCCTCTCAGGAGCCTCCAAAATCGACTAGTCGCATGCCCTAGTACATGCAACATGCAACATATGACATTAACACTAAACATACAATCATATCAAATCATAAGATAAATAGTGAAGGGTCATTTGAGACTGAAATTATCTGTTTCAAGCCCCCCATACACCTTTAGATCACTTCATACAATTTCCTTTAGATCTACCAACAACTATGTAGTATAGTGGCCTCCCTGATAGAATACATAGTGATTGGAAGGTTAGAAAGGTCCTCATATTTTGGTTTTGGTAGAAGAAAAGTTGAGTACAGTAAAAAAGTAGAAAAGTAGAAAAGTACAGAAATTGTATGGTAAGATTGTTAGGGGTATAGGGGCCTTAATGAGCGGCAGATCCACCTCTTGTGTCCAAACATTGGGAGGTTCTATTCATCATTTTGTTAATGCAGAGAGAAGAGATGAGCAGCCAAGATGTCTACCAATCACATTGTAGGGGTATTGGGTGCTAGTTTAACCAATCCTCAACAGACCTTTGACAGATGAGTCCCAATGTTCTCTTCTGCCCAAGCTTTTTTTTTTTTTGAAGACCAATTTAAACATATTTAGGCAAAGAACATTTCAATACACATAACAAGCTTCCTTAATCTAGTTCTATAACAATCACTTTAGGTTAAAAAATCTTTACATTATTTTGACTTGGTTAATAGTGTTAAGCAAGAATTCCGACATTCGAGAATTCACAATATTTAGCAAATGTGCGCTCGGATATTTGCAATGCAATATTATGCTTCAACATTGTAAACCGGCATACATCGCGCATATTTGTGTGCATTGCAAATGGATATGTGCAATACACACAGTGCTCGTACTGGCTAAGATCACAGAATGAAGAAGCTGTAAAGCTGTTTTTTTGCGAATAATTGCGAACAGCTATGTAAGGCAATAGTATACAGTCGAAAGGAATTTTATGAATTTCGATGTGTTTTTTAATATATTCGCGAAATTACGCATACACAATATGCTGCTCAACACTATTAGTTAATATAACTGTCAACTTATGGAAAGCCATTCAACTGAACCACCACACGATGCAATCATAGATCATGTGATCCAAACACTATGAAACACAAATGTATCAAGGGGTCTTTAAACCCCATCAAATTAATTATATGATTGCCAACATGCCCAATCACGGCAAGATAGATATGATGTTCAATTTCGACCACTTTTGGGCAAAAATTTAAGATCAAAGTTGGGCTTTTTTAACATGTATTCACGTATTCTATACAATGCCTTAAAAACCCAACGTAACCCAACGTAACTAGGGTGTGGCACTGATAATGAAGGAAAACAGAGGGAGAGGGCTATTTTTCTCATTATGTATTTCGACCACTTTTGGTCAATATAAACAGGATTACATTTCCTACAGATTGATCTGTGTATGGAAACCTTAACAGAACCTATTGGTCAACGGTACATTCGCAGTCAACTCAGTTTGCAAAGAAATTCAATAAATAACTAAAACAATAAAATGGGAAAACTCATCCCTCTGCATAGCCAGTCTTACTCCAGAGTAAGAATTGTTTATTCCCAGTCTGGTCATTTGTATTTTCTAATGACTAAAGCCCCCCATACACCTTTAGATTCCTCCATACAATTTCCATGAGACCTACCAACAACTATGTAGTATAGGGTCCTCCCTGATAGAATACATAGTGATTGGAAGGTGTAGAAAGGTCCTCATATTACATGGTTTTGGTAGAAGAAAAGTTGGATGTACAGAAATTGCATGGTAATTGTATATGGTGTATGGGGGGCTTAAGAAGTGGCCGTATAGTAGCACATCGGGCATTTGCTTGCCATTGAAATTAGGACTTTTCAGGACCCTCATTTTTAATCATCTCCAATCAGGACCCTCATCTTATCATCTCCAATGAGGCTAACCCAAATGCTTTATAGATAATTGTAATATGTGACTGTCCATAGACTTGGTAATCTCTGCAGACAGTGTAGGCTGTAATGTTGATGGTTAAGCCAAAAGCCCAAAGATGGCCATAGACATTAGAGAAAGTTTTAAGACATATAAGTGTATGAGGTTTTATAAACAGACTGACTTCCCCTCCTCCCACCTTCACAAAAGTGTATTTCATATAAGGAGTTTCAAATCTGCCCAACAGCCTATTGGTAAAGCTGTTTTTTATTGGGCGTATATGTATATGTTGGTTTAAGGCTGCAGGTGACCTATTCTCGAACATTAAGAAGAATATTTAAACAAATGAAGAAGCATTGTTGGACAATATATACCTACTCGGGTTGTACGTTTGTAGATGCAATGGTTGGCATGAATGGTGGATCTTTCGTCTATGGAGATATCAGCTGTCAATGTTGGCAGCTGGTATTTCTCAAATGTTCATGGCTACCTTTTTTTTTTTGCCGCCACATCTCACCAGTTACTTACCCCTTGTGTTGTTGCTGTTCGTATACGTGAATACGCTACTTTTCGTGGTTTCTTCTTCATCGTGTTTTCTCCGGGCGGCAAATACAGCTTCATTCCATGATGCAGCCATAACCCGTAATGTCCCTCTGTCACCAGACTGACGCCTTTGGTACGAGCTACCCCTGATTCCTTCCCACCGCCTCTCCCTTTCTCCCACACAATCTCTTTTTCTTGCTTTTCTACTCCCGGCTGTCACTTTGGATGGGTGATTTGTTGACCTCTCTCTAGTTATATACTGAGCTGAGATGGATTAGCCTAGACACTCACAGCCCAGCTCAAACCACCTTAAACTTTTTATCTCTTAATTGGAGCAGGAGTTTTAACTTCACCCCTCCTTCCCACAGTCAGTATTTCTGGCCACTCGCTTTGGGTTTTACGTCACTTGATCAGGTTAAGGTTGACTTTTCTGGACACTTTGGGTGACAGGATAAGAGACAGAGTAGGATGGGAAAGGCTTGGGCTTTCTTAGTCACTAAATCCAATCTCATCTTCTCCATGTCTGTCAATTTACTAATGCCCTTTACTTTGTGAAATTGGGGTCACTGTGTTAATTAGAGGAATTGTAGGTTGTGTATAAAATAAAAATCCCCGTATAGTGAATCAATAGCGAGCACTATACTAGCACTACTTACCTTCTCAACCACCTGCATTACTTTTGATTGGGCCGTCAAAAAATCAGGACGTTATCTTCTTTCAGAGAAAGTTTGGAAGACGCTATTATCGCTCCCACCATCTGTTAGCTGGATCTCTCTTCCTTGCTCCTTGATGGGGGGGCGGGGGAGGGGGGTACCTGTACAGTGTATTCAATTTATTATATTTTCCATAGCAAGGTCCATAGATGGCCATGGTTAGAGTCAACATTGAAATTTTGATATAAAGAAAAGAAAAAGATTTTAACTAAGAAGCGACTATACTGTGGATTTGTCCTGGGCAGGAGTTTGCTTGAGTTGGGATTATGGCTTTAAGATGAACAGATATAATGTGAAGCCTAGTTGGGTGGCCTAGATACACCAATCTGTGTTAGATCATCCTGCTTTCTTTGAGGACTGGAGGAACTCAGGACATTCTACTAGATATTTATATGCATGTTCCAAGGGTACCTTGACCAATGAGGGACAATTAGACAACAAGGTCAAGCATGCACCCCATCATTTTATAAGGTTCTCATAGCATAACTAATTCTAGACATTAAACCAATATCTGAAAAATAAAACATGACATCACCTCATCATGATGTACTTCAAATTGTTAGTGCTCAATACTGGTGTGCTTGGTTTGCGAATAGTGGTCAACTTCCGGGGTCATTGACTTCACTCTGTTCCCAATATCTTGTATTTCAGTATTGGATGAGGAGACATTTCTATGTATATAAATCATAGAATTAGGTATAAGCCAATATTAGTACAGGTCTGAGCAGGTCACTCAAAGGTTAAGAATATTACAGTAATTCTTTATAGAACCATTCAAATAATATCCCCTACAGTATTTTATTGAGTCCTCAGTGTGATGGGTAGCTTTATATCACCCACTTCTGTGCTTAGGTTAACCAGGACCTACTGTAACCTGCCTGTGGCCATTTATGAAGAAGTAGCACAGTAATGCCCTTGTCTCCCCATCATTCTTCTTTCTTCTCCCAGTTTAGGGATTCAGTACATGAACACATTGTGCTACTCTATGTCTTCATCTCTGTCATGCAGGAACTTAGTACATCAACACATTGGTTCCCTGTGCTGCTCTATGCCTCTAGTTCTATATTGCAGGAACTTAGTACATCATAACACATATGCTCCTATGCTACTCTATGTCTCCAGCTATGTCATACAGGAACTTAGTACATCAACGCATTGGCTTCTTGTGCTACACTATAGCCCCCCCATACACCACATACAATTACCATGCAATTTCTGTACAACCAACTTTTCTTCTACCTTTCTTCTTCAAACCATGTAATATGAGGACCTTTCTACACCTTCCAATCACTATGTATTCTATCAAGTAGGTCACTATACTACATAGTTGTTGGTAGGTCTGATGGAAATTGTATGGAGGAATCTGAAGGTGTATGGGGGGCTTAAGTCTCCAGCTATGTCATACAGGAACTTAGTACATCAACTCATTGGCTCCTATGCTACTCTACAGTATGTCTCCAGCTATGTCATATAGGAGCTTAGTACATCAATGCATTGGCTCCTTGTGCTACTGTCTTCAGCTCTGTCATGCAGGAACTTCACATCAACGCATTGGCTCCTTGTGCTACTCTATGTCTCCAGCTCTGTCATATAGGAACTTAGTACATCAACAGGTTGGCTCCTTGTGCTACTCTATGTCTCCAGCTCTTTCATACAGGAACTTAGTACATCAACGCATTGGCTCCTTGTGCTACTCTATGTCTCCAGCTCTGTCATACAGGAACTTAGTACGTCAACGGATTGGCTCCTTGTGCTACTCTTTGTCTCTAGCTCTCTCATACTGGAACTTAGAAGTTGATACATGCTCACATTTAGGTGCTTACTGCATTATTTCTTTCTACCAGTCTAAAAAGAAAGTCCAGCCTTAAGACTTATCAACTGAATTGTTCATAAGATGCACACTTGTCCAATGGTTGAAGCACTGGCAGTACCCATTTTCTAAACACAATCTCAAATTTTCTCTCCAAAACTTTGGGGTGCATCTTATGGCCCACAATCTACCTTAATTACCATATGATTTCGCACTAGATGCGAAAAATACAGTAATTACGGTATATTGTGTAACCCAAGTAAAGCATTAGAGGTTTACTGGCACCATAAGTTTCTCTATTTATTAAACATTTTCCTTGTGCACCTGTGTGTGTTGTTAACCTTGGTGTTTGCTGTTCTTCGTTGGATTGTCTATTTCAGGTGAGAGTTGGGAGCAACCTCACTAAATCATAGGTAGCTACTTTTATCCGGCATTAAGACATTAACGGGGCGTTAAGACATAAGGCAATTCAGATCTCCAAGCACCTCTAATACTTATTCTGCATTAAAAAGACAATTGCAACCCCTGCACCCCATATCCCTGTTGTATACCCCTTTACCAGCACTCTCCAGCCGGCCCTTCTATATCTTCAGCTGTAAATATTAAAGCTGGCCATACACCTTTAGATATCTCAGATATCTTTTAGATCTACCAACAACTATGTAGTGCTGGGCCCTCTGCGGTTAAACACAGGTAGACTTGATGGTTTAGAAAGTCCCTCATATTACATGGTTTTGGTGAAACAAAGGGAGATCTAAAGGAAAACTGACAGAGAAATCTAAAAGTGTTTGGCCAGCTTAATGGATTGAACCTCATTTACCAATTAATGTTCCAATAAAACAGGTAACGCATCCAATCATGGTCCCTGTATACATGTGTGGCCCAGTTACAGTCATAGGTCTGTATTGTGAATCTATTTACTTTTGTTAGGGCAGCGTACGGAAACTCTGAACCAAAATAGGATGTCAGCTGTTCAAAAAACACATAGAACAGAAAAACTGATTGCATTCATGTTCTGGTTTAAAATGGAACAAAGCATACGTTTATACACTTTAGGTCCAGAGGATGCTTAGACTAAAATATTGTTGAGACTCTACCCTTGATTACATTTTGTTATTTTGCTCTTTCACCAAGACAAGTTATTATAGAACATTACAGCTTCTCTCTCACTGACAGTTCCCTGCTGGAAGAGTTTGGAGACTGCATATCAACCTTGTTACCCTGATGAAATGGCGTTGAGAGCTCCGGAACGGTTGGTTTTAAACTGGATTTTACATTTTACCAAAAAAGTTCAGACAAACATAAAAATTACAGGTGCCTCTCTTATTTTCTACTGGTAAACTTTTTCTTCTATATGACTGTCTACACCAAGGCTGAAACAGAGGACTTATCCGATCCACTCCGGTTACCCAGAGGCTATAGAGTGCAACCACTGGTGAAAGAAACCTATCTATAGGAAGCTTTATATTCTCCACGGTTGTTGGCTCATGAGCGTATTGCCCATGCCCCAACAGCCGAAATAGTAAGTACCAACATTTTGTCCAATATATCCATACCCTTAACCCCTAAATAGCTGTTGGCTCTCACTAGCTTGTGCTTTGGGGATTTAACCACCCTCCTTCTCTTTTGTCCTCCCCTCTCCAATACACCTGAACTCTGATAAATTACTATAGAAATCATTCTTGCCTCCACACTTTCATTCAGTTAGTTTGAGAAGAAAAGACCTGAAGACTAGAAAGTTAAACGCACACAAAGAATATTTAGCAAAAGGCACTACTCACCCCACATCCACAGCCCCACTACCTCAGGCCCCAGTTTCTGCCCTTGGCTCTGCCATGGCAGGTTGATTGGTGTGTAAATGGCGGACCTAGAGCTAGTCTGTGGTTTTCACAACTAGTTCAATAAGCAGCAACTGTCTTTACTGGGGCCCCATACAGGGGCATAGCTAGAAATGACTGGGCCCATAGTAAAAAATGTTATGCCCCCCATCTTAACTTGTCACTCCAATCTCTTCCCTTCCAGGAGTGGTGGGCCCTCTTGTGAAATGAGCCCCATAGAACTGCTATGGCTGCTATAGTGGTTCCTATGCCACTGGCCCCATAGAACACCCTAGTAAACATAGTTTTGCATCAGGCAAAGAGGATTTCCTAGAGGTGGATCCCACTTTGCCAAATTACTGGAAGAGCAGATTTTCTATTACTTGGTAAAAACCGGTCTGTTAACGCCACTCAGCAGATAAGGATTGGCAACTATACTGATAAATGGACTATTAGCATAAATAGAGATACTCAACACGTTCGCTGTCTTAAAATAAAATTCACCGGGACCTCCGAAGGACAGATTACCAACAGCTACAGGACAAAGCAATGACAATTACATCTAGAAGCTGGTGCCCGTCCATAATCAATTGTTACTAGTCTCTTTTCCTATTATTAGCGGTGTTTATGGTAAATTTAGAACGTGAGTCTGTGAGAAGAATTCACCTTGACTTAGAAACTCTCAATTTATGTGCTAATTTATTTCTGAGTCTTAGCAGATGCCTTTTGACAGATGCACCTGAGATTATCTCCGCTTTCTGCTCCGTACTAGGAACTAGTTAGCGGAAAGAACCCCAAATCTTATAAACGTGTCACACTTTCTGGTAGAGGCTGATGGAAACTGACATCAAATGTCCATGAGTGTCACTAATCCTCCCAGGGATTCTTGGTTCAGACCAGGGAAGGCAGATTAAGAAAATGTTTAATCCCGTCCATGCAGGGCAGACATAAGTTACGAAATTTAGGCTAAGTGATGGGAGGAAAGATGAAATCCAAACTAAGAAAGTGAATGGAGAGAGTGAAGGAATGAATAACCTGGGCGCTGGACATCACCTCTCAGATGGCTTCTTGTCTTTGGAGAAGATTGGTCCTGTAGATGATCCTGTAGATGAAGACTGGTCCTGTAGACACACAAGGGAAATCGATGGGCATCCCTAAATTACGTTGCATTACATAAGGTATCGTACTCCTCATTGGACTGCATGGGTAAGGCACAAAGACCTCAGAGTAGCTACACTAGAAAAGAATATATATATTTATAGCAATATAGACTGTAAATCATATGAAGCAATAGAAAAATTAGGGTTCACTTGCTGCGAATAGATTCAGAGCTTTACATTGTTTAAATTTAAAATAATGGGTTACTTTTTAAGTTACTAACATTTTAATTAAATGAAATACACAGGTAATCCATATAGATACATGTAGTAAATAAAAAAATACTAAAAAAATAAATTAAACTTAAATTTAAACATTATGAAGAAGATAAAAATGTTTTTAATACTTTAGAACATTTAGTTTTCTTTTGCCCATTAAATGTATTTTACATGTGTATATATATATATATTCAGGGGTGCACAAAAATTTGCTCTGCGTACCTGCATTATTGTTACACAGCTCATATGCGTACTTACAACTCCTTGTCTGGGCGGCCACAGCTGAAAGTTAAACAGTTTATGTCAATTGGATAACAGGGTGTGAAAATGTTCATTAATAATCCCCCCAAAAAAGATTGGACTTCTAAAGCTAGCCACACACGGTTCCATTTTGGTTCAATCGATGCTCAATTAGATCGAGGAATTCAATCGTCTAATCGAAAATCTATCTTAATCGCATCAACATACACCCCGCATTGATTTTTGCGATTGTGGTGCCATTTCGATTAAAAAAGATTACTACTCGATTTTGGCCTGGAAACGATTGAAGTTCAGATTGAAGTGGTCTATGTTATTATATCAAATCTAATCGATCCAGGAGAAACACCACAAACATCGACGATTATAAAACGATTTTGGCACAATCGACAATGATTTTCCAACATGTCCGATCAAAATTCGATCAATTTTTCTGCCTTCATCGAACAATTATCGTCGATCGTACCATGTGGGAATTTCTCGATTTTCGTTCAATCGATGAAAAAATTCATCTAATCGAGCATCGATTGAACCAAAATCCGAGCATCGATTGAACCAAAACCGTGTGTGGCTAGCTTAAGGATGTTGGAGATCTGGGGATGAAAGTCAGAGTAGGCATATGTAAGAGTAAAATCTGACAAGAGAAAAGCACTGTGTGACAGCAGGAATATGACTATGAAAGGTTGACATTTGGGCTGCAGGTAGTCTCAGGGGTAAGTTACTAGTCCAGAAAATGTCAGGGTTGCACTACTGACGTATGAGATCTGGGGGTTCAAACAGTGTTGTACTGTGAGAGTTACATGTGACCCAAAGCCAGCTGGTGACCTGTGGATGGAGACAGCTAATTGGAGGCAAAATAAAGAACAGGGAGGTCCATCTGCAGCAGAGTCTACTATACAGGAGGTTGACACAGAGGACAGTGAGGGAGACAGTGAGGGAGACCACCCTACATATGGGGTGAGTACCAAACACCATCTCCTGGTACTCATCTGAGGAGCTCACTAGAAAGTTATGTGCACCCCTGAATATATTTATATATTATACTGTATTTATTTATATTACATGTTATATTATTATTCTGCTTTATAGCATATAGATTACATTTCTATCTCTGATATACCGCTTCCTAGTAGAATTGCCACTTTGGGTTCATCTTTGATATACACAATGATACACTAGTCATAAGGGAATGATTTGTATAGCCAAAGGTGAAGTATAAGTCTTATTATTTGGATTTCTACCAAAAAAGAAATGAATATATGTAAAGGTGACTACTAGTAAAAACAAACAATATGATACTTATACTTAGATTACACTGATATATACTGTTATAACAAAGCAAATGACTGGTAACGTATGGAACCCCGGTATCTTGAAGTCCCCCCAGTTGTCAATTTTTCAGTACACCCTTCCTCTATTCATAGAACTCTCCCAGGGTGTACTTCCTTCTAGTCTCTGAGCTTGATCATAAACTAATTTTACATGAATAGACTGCAGGCTACTGGACTTGCTGAAAAACGTTAACATGTCTAATTGCTTAGAGTTTCTATAGATATTTATAGATATATCTGGTTGAACTAGTCCTACCTATCTATAGGATCGGTTTTCTATTGAGATGTGCCTCCCTGTCGAGCTGAGCCCCCCTGGTACTGCGCATGTGCGGGCGAAGTGATCTAGGAAGTGGAGTCATCAGTAGAGATGG
>CM070040.1:76985329-76997080 GCA_036250615.1 Ptychadena robeensis
ATATATCACTGCAATGTAGTGCCGGGTCCTCCCTGATAGAATACATCGTGATTGGAAGGTTTAGAAATATCCTCATATTACATGGTTTTGGTAAAAGAAAAGATGATTGTACAGAAATTGTACGGAAAGATTGTAAGGTGTATGGGGGCCTAATACATGGTGTGACCTATGTACAGAGCATTCTATGGTAGCACAGCACTATCTACTCATTAATAGACTGTTTCTATGTAATATGGCTCATCTAAACTCTATATTGGTAACCAATAAATACATCAAACCAGTTCATAATAAACCAGTACTAAAGACATTTTTAACTAGGTATATTATATTAGGTTTTGCCAAATGTTTTATTTTTAAGTGTTGTCTTTTTGTATCTCTGTTGGTAATTTTTTTATTTTTAAAATACATATGCAACGCTTAATACTAAAGAAAAATAGATTTTAACTTAAGGTATATTACATTATTTTTTGCTAAATGTTTCATTTTTGTCTTGTTTTGTTTTGTCTTTTGTATCTCTTTACTGTTGGAAATTATGTATTTTAAATATTCAATGCAGGTTTTGCATGCTTTCTAATAGGTTATACATACAAGACTAGAGAAACCTCTCACTCATGGACTTAAGCTGGCCATACACCTTTAGATCTCTCTGTCAGATATCCTTTTGATCTACCAACAACTTTGATGGTTTGGAAAGTCCCTCAAATTACATCTAAAGATCTAAAGAAAATCTGACAGAGCAATCTAAAGGTGTATGGGGGCCCTTGGAGTTCACTGCCAACGTCCCAAATATTTAAGACTATAACCATAAAGAAACGTGGCACCCAGTCACCAGAATCTAAATTCTTGGTGTACACACAGGACTTTAAGCGGCAAAGATAACACATAGCACAATTTTGTGAAATCAATATATAAAATCACTTATTGAGAAATGTATATAAAGCAGCAGTACCAGTATCCAGATATGCCCTGTGTATATTCTCCACGTGTTTCGGTCCCTCAGGAGGTTACAGGATTTCACTAACTTTGGTGTTGATTTAGAGGTACACAAATCTGTCAAATCTGTCACTCCACAGTTATTAAGGATATCCTTGGTCTGATTTGCCTCTGATAGGCTGTAACACCCTAGTATTTGAGACGAACACAGGTTGTCAGAACTTACCTGTGCTCCTGAAAGCGGTGGCGATTCTCGGTTAAGTCGCACCCTCTGTTCAACTCTGGCATCGCCCCTTCGGCATCATCGGTGACACCGCCATAGACCTCCATGTTAATTGAGGGGTGTCGATTTCCCAGCCCCCCCATGGGGGGCGCAAAATCAGAGTACTGTGTACTGTGTCTTGGGCTGACCGCTAGGGAGGTTCAACTAAACTCCTAGCAAGTGTCACTCACAACACTGCAACCATCATTTTTAATAAAGGACTCAAGAACTGGCATGGATGTCTGTGTATTTAATATGCCCTTACATCCTGGGATATTCTTACCATCTTCTATAGGTGGGTTGTATTGTTTTTTTCGTTGTTATCCTAATTGCTCTGGAAGGTGTGTTGCTGGCGCTCCCCGTTCCCTCACTGGGTCTGGATTTGTGTTCCTCTAAAACAGTACCAAAGTTAGTGAAACCCTGTTATCTCCTGAAAAAGTGATGCGAAACGCGTCAAGAATATACACAGGGCATATCTGCCGCTTAAAGTCCTGTGCGTGCACCAAGAATTTAGACCCTGGTGACTGGGATCCATGATATGGTATTAATCTTTCTAATAGGATAGCCCAGCACTAGCTACTGTGAATTGCGAAGCAACCACAGCTATGTCTTAGATCACAAAGTCCTTCTTTTCAGAGCCTGATATCACTTTCTTTGCAGGTTTTTCATTGTCTTAAGTTAATCCATATTTTGTACACTGTGTGATATGTCTACATTGCTTACGTTTAATATAATTACCATAGAGTTTTATATTGGAACATATTTTCTTCTTTGTTTTGCATTACATTACAGATGGGAGATCCAGCCACGAGGGAGCTCCTGCACCTCCATGGCTAATCTTCTTGCCGGGAGAAAAGATGCTGGCAGGGAGCTTAGGTACGACCACCCGTGTTCACTGACGCAATCAGACCATAAGATGCAGACACCCCCCATTTCTGAGAGGAAAAAGTGCATTTTATGGTCCGAAAAATACAGTAAATAATAGTAGGGCAGGAGCGGGTACTCTTTCTTATCTTTCTTATGTGTTATGCTTATTTGTCTAATATGTTGTAAGGATATATGATTCTCAATGTTGTGTAGGTATGATATATCAGATAGACCATTTAAGCTAGCCACACACGGTTCAATTTTGGTTCAATCGATGCTCGATTAGATCGAGGAATTCAATCGTCTAATCGAAAATCGATCTTAATCGCATCAACATACACCCCACATTGAGTTTGAGATTGTGGTGAGATTTCGATTCCAAAAGATTACTAAAATCCTCGATTTTGGTCTGGAAACGATTGAAGTTCAGATTGAAGTGGTCTATGTTATTATATCGAATCTAATCGATTCAGGAGAAACACCACAAACATCGACGATTATAAAACGATTTTGCCACAATCGACTATGATTTTCCAACATGTCCGATCAAAATTCGATAAATTTTTCTGCCTTCATCAAACAATTATCGTCGATCCTACCATGTGGGCATTTCTCAATTTTCCTTCAATCGATGAAAAAACACCTCTAATCGAGCATCGATTGTACCAAAATCGAACCGTGTGTGGCTAGCTTTAGGCACTAAAAGCTTTTTTTTCTGTCATTTTAATTGATTCTATTATTTGATTATTTTTTATGTAATACTTAAATGTATTATTATACTTTGAAACCATTTGATTTAAATCTATGATAGCCTTCTGTGCCACCTATTTTGATGCTGCATACAATGTTTTTATGTTACTAATTATAAATTATAATATAAACTTTCCTCTAGTCTTGATGAATAAGGCCTCTCTCAAGCTTTTGAAATGCATCCATACTTTCCACACGATGCAGAGATAAGAGACAAGTTTTCCAGAGACCTTCCACAGAAAAACAATTCCCACCAGATGTCTCATCATTGAGATTCCAACCAAAATCTAACCAAAAAGGGAACCAGAGCTCCACACACTTTCTGATTTACACAACCATAGAACCAAACAAATCATGTCATGCTAGCTAATAGTAGTCAGTCATAGTCAACTGGGGTTGGCTAGTTGTGTTGAAGTTTCGTAGCCAATCCAAGACACTCCAGCTGAATAAGGGCTTGTTTCCACTAGAAGCGGAAGCCCGTGGTTGTGCACGGCGCGGATACATCCGCGCCCATTCTTTTCAATGGGCTATTCCCCTGTCCGCGGAATAGCGCGGACGGCCGCCTAAAAACTCGGTCGACCGAGTTTTTAGGCGGCAGTCCGCGTGATTCCGCGGCCGCCCAGCACTGACCGCGGCCATAGGGGTGAATGGGCCCTGGGTGGTTCTAAGCGGCGGCAACCGCGCCGCCGGCTTCCACACAAGTGGAAACTAAGCCTAAGTGGCTATGAAACGTCTTCAACACAACTAGCCCACCCCCTGACTTTGATTAACTACAATTAGTTTTGTATAAGGTGTGATATTGAAGCTTGGCTTTAAGTTGACTACTTTCCCCTTTCAGGCCACTGCCCTATTCCCTCTCTCCTACTGGAAAAATATGGATCCTTGAAATAAACAATATACAGGTTTTTTTCTAGGGGTACTATTGTTATGGACACAACCTTCATTCGATTATATGGTATAGTTCTCTCTGAAATTTTTTTTGTAGTGATGAAAGGACGGTGGGTCCCCTGGATTCACATGATAGGATAACTGCTGAAGCTTCAGCCGAGCTTTAATTTCTTCCCTGAAGCAGCACGTAAATAGCCTTTTGTGCCAGTTTTGCACATTCAAAGCAAAACAAAACCCTACCTTTGTTATGGGATTTCTAGTTGGCAACACATGCGAGACCCATCTACCTTGTATCAAAATATTTAAATGTATTAATATTTTTCAGTTTTTTTTTCTTTTTGAAACAAAAAAGACAATTAATATCATATATAAGACCCCCCCCCCCCGCCCCATCCTTTTGTGTTGGCAGGGTTTCAACCCCATGACCCATTCATTACTTAAAGAGTATTATTTTGATGACATTTATGTTATATTGATAATTTAGGATTCTGAAAATGTTATTTATTGTCAGTGTGATATTGATGTGCTTCTTTGCATCAACAGTGTTCAGTAACTGTGCCCTGAAGCAGCCGTTGTAGGTGAAACGCGTCATCATGCTTTTACATACCTATGTAACAACGACAATGGATTTTATCAAATGTGTTTTTTAATATTGTCTTTTTTTGTTAAACCTCCTGGGCGTTCTGGCGTTGATCATGAAATGCAGAAAACTCACTTGTTTCCCCCGGCGATTCTGTGTATCAGCGTATACGCCGATCCATCTGGGTCTGCCCGGATCGCATCACATATGACATATACGGGTAGGTGGCGTCATAGACCTCCATGTTAATGGAGGGACTTCGTTTTTATGGTGACGCTGGAATTGTGCTCGGGACCTCCCGGAGAGCAACTAATCGCTGTGGCATTTAATATGCTCTGCTGCGAATGCTCAGGAGGTTAATAAAGATATTATTATTTGGAAAAATATTGTTGAATGAAGATAATAATTTTGACTCTAAGGCCATGTGTCCACTGCTTATTCGAGAACCTCGTCTGGCTCCTATATTGAGCCGTGTGTTCCCAGCTTTAGCCATAAGTCCATTAATCTCACGTGTAGTGCCAAATAAAAGTTCCATAATAAAGGGGAGAGCTTTTTTTACTTTGAATGTTATAAATGAGGGATGGGCACCACAAGACTCAAATCAACACATATCATCCATCATCATCCGTATTATTTGCATAACCTTATATTCAACTTTACAATTCTACAAGGTAAGGGAAAACCATTTTATCACTTTACATTATAATATAAATTAATAGGGTTTTATATGATATAAATGTAATAAACAACATGCATGCACCCTGTGGAGTAAACAACGGTGGTGTCCATTTGGGAGCAGATAATGGTAATTCCTTCATAATTGTCTCCCTGTGTTTAGTATGCCTTCCTTAAGCCCCCCATACACCTTAAGATCGATCCATACAATTTCCATTAGATCTACCAACAACTTTGTAGTATAGTGGCCTCCCTGATAGAATACACAGTGATTGGAAGTTATATATCACTGCTATGTAGTGCTGGTTCCTCCCTGATAGGATACATAGTGATTGGAAGGTATATATCACTGCTATGTAGTGCCGGGTCCTCCCTGATAGAATACATAGTGATTGGAAGGTATATATCACTGCTATGTAGTGCCGGGTCCTCCCTGATAGAATACATAGTGATTGGCAGGATTAGAAAGCTCCTCATATTACATGATTTTAGTAGAACAAAATTTGATTGTACAGAAATTATATGGAAAGATTGTAAGGTGTATGGGAGCCTTTACACAGCTTGGGCTGTCTAGATCTTGTGTGTGGGTATTGCATATGTTCCATTATATATTTACTTTAAAGCCTAAACTCCACTACATAGTGCATGTCTCATTGTGTTTTTTTTTTCAGAATGCAGGGCTCTGTGTTCTAAAATTGGCGACTTGATGTGAGGCAAGCACCACCCGGCTTTGCGCCCATTGAAAATGAATGGGGGGCCTGCCGAAGACACAACCACTCTGCTTTTTTTCATATGGACATCTGGTATCTGATGTCCATATGAAAAAAAGCGTAGTGGTTGTGTAGTTGGCAGGCTCCCCATTCATTTTCAATGGGCGCAAACCCGGGATTGTGATAAAAGAGAAGATACTGTAGATATAATTTGTGTGAATTGAAGAAACAGACAGCAGACAGCATGACAGATGCATCTGATAAGTTTATTTAATGAAATTACAATTTTTGATCACTAAGCTAGATCCTACAGAAAAAGAAGAGGTGTAAGCTTAAAAGCCCAGAGGAAGAATTATTTACATTATCGAACATCTTATTGCCCCTCTTGAGGTCATGCAGAACAGTGCCAACGTTACAGAAAGAGAAGTGTTAATGACTATGGTGGAGGAATGTCTCATCCTTGGCATATCACTAAATCTGTCCCCAGGTAGAACAAATTTAGTTTACCAAAGCAAATAAATATGGAATCTGTGAATAACACACGCTCATTTGAAATTGGGACATTATATGGACCAAAGGATTGTATCCCATTAAAACATCCTGAGCTGTTGCACATGTAAGTATATCTATTGTAATTTCTATTCCACTAAAAGAATGTCTTAATGTTTCCTAAGATGCAGCATGTTGGGCTTTTGGTGTTCGAAAAGCTTATATCAGTAAATGAAATTTAACTTGGCAATTTTGGTGTTCTTGGACAATGCTCTGGTGGTGGGGGGGGGGGGGGGGGGGGGGGGGGTTAAAGTACAGGTAATACATAACAGTTTTCATATCTTCAGCAGCTCAAAGTAAAAGATGTGGGGCCTATTCTGATGAAGTATCAAAGGAAATTTCCATATAAAGTGTCAGAATACAAAAAAAAATACTTCAATTGGTTATCCAAATTTAACAGAGAACATAGAAGAATAAAGCAACTCTTTGGTGAGAGAGGTTCCATTTCCTCAGATCTTAACTAATCAGAACCTATTCTGGTGGATCCAGGACTCTTACACTAGGTGAATTTCTTCATCAGCCAAACACATGAGTAAAATCTTCTCATCTGGTCAATGGATTCTAAGAACTCCCTTATAATTCATTGTTATGATAAAGACATGGCAAATCCATCACCCACATAGTCAATATAAACTAGTATTAAGTCTCAGTTGAAACCACAGGGAACTCTGCCGGTGTTTAGGTAACCACACTAAGGTAACTGCACTACTTGGCAGTCTACATGGTTCATAGTACATATGGTGGATGCTCATGAATATAAAGAATCAGCTAGACTCTTAATTATATATGACTGTCTGAATGGCAGGCTTTTGGATAGATAAAGCATTCTTCGTCCTATATCTGCTATAGCATTATGGTGATCCATGTTTTTAATGTTAAAAAAAACTGACCGGACTTTATTGTACTAGAACTGATGCAAAGGACAGACATGAGTAATGAAAGTATATTGATAACATGATAATAACTCCTCCATATTCATACAATCACTTCCCTTGCTATAGGTCTCAGATACAATATTTATCTTTAGATTTAATAACTTAAAAAACTTTAATAAGTTAAAAACTGAAATCATAAAACCATTGGGATGCCAATTGTGACAGCTCCATCTCAAAACGAGGGCATGAATTTTGGGTACATCGGATTTGTAAGTTGTACTTTGCGCCTTTGTGTCATTTTATACCCTCACGTGGCCTATGACCACATACTCAGAAGCTCAACAGCTTGGTTACCACATGTTCTGTCTACCAAGGGAAGGAACTAGAGAAATAAATCCTGATGGGTTAATGGCTAAATGGTGGAGAAACTTTCATTCTTTTTTATGTTTATGGAGTAACTGAGTGTGGGTTCCTGGAAGATAAAGGTGTCACCTGGAAAGATTTGAGGGCACAAAGCCGTGGCAGTAGACGTGGAAGAACAGGAGCTGCATGTGTCTGGCATTATGCAGGGGCCACCTGGCTGCTGCTCACAGAGGTCACCTGAGTAGATCCAGAGGCAGAGGTGTCCTCATCATCGCCAAGTGGATTCTTCCCACAGAAGATCATCTTCATGATGCAGGATCGGAACTAGAAGAGAAAATAATAAAGGGTTGGTAGAAACATTTACCGGTTTGAGTAGGCCTCAAGATAGAACCTTTGCAATGGCATTTGGCCAACTACCATGGTTGATTTACACTAGGAACCCCAACCTTGTGTTCTCATATTGATGCATTGGTAGAGTGTAGTTAAATGAAATTGTTAAAGAAGGTTAATATTACGCCTGGACCTCTTATCTCCTGGGAATAACCCCAAACTCTTTACTCTCACCTCAATCAGTCAAGTGTGTCAAGAGAAAACAGTTGTTTTCGTTAAAATATTTGTCCTTGTAACTTTGTGTATAAATGTGAGTCTTATAAACCAGAATTGTATGAAGCCTGAAGAAGGGATCCAAGACGTCTCAAAAGCTTGCTTCTCTAATGACTTCAGGGACCCAATAAAGGGGATCACTTGAACTACAAACATATTGATGCTTCAAATATATTACACTCAAAATTTTACTGCAAGAAAAATACCACCTGCATTGTATCCTCTTCTTTTATTATATTGTGCGTTTTAATAACAGCAAAGCAAAATGATTATGATAATAAAGTTTTACTTTTTTTTATGTAAGGTTGCCTTACAATAACCGATATCATATGTAGATCTAAGGACACCAGTTAAAAGTAAGTCCTACACCTGAATAATGCTATAGAACTGTGTTTCGAAGCAAAATGTTTCTGACAGCACTCTCTGGAGCAGTAGTGGGCAAACTATGGCCCGCGGCCTCATTTGTCTAGAGATGGTGGAATTTCCTCTTAAAAAATTTCCCTATCTGACTTTGCAAGTTACTTACAAACCCCCTGAACATTATCATCCCCAAAATTAATGGAGATATGAAGATTGGTTGTGTGCATGCAAGTAAAGGTAGGCATACACGTAGCTATCCCCCTTGATAGATGAGGGATCGACTGCAGCAGGATGACGTCATCCCACTGCAGCCAGCCCCTCAGCTGATCGGTGGGCACCCTTTGTGTGCTGGCCATTACTTTGAATAGGGACTGCCGCCCCCATTCGAAGTAATGGTATCAGCCGGGAATTTACCGGCATGTCGGATCACAATGCGATCGGACGGGGGAGATTCCTGGTAGATCTCAACAGGTGGGGGCCACCCGATTTTCGGCCGAGCGACCACCAGGCGATTGGCAGAAGTGAACACGGTGGTCAATCGGCCTGAAAATCGTGCCGTGTATGGCTACCTTTAGGAGGGAGGGAACTTTAAGCTTGGCTTGGAGACTAGCAAGTGGGGCTTTGAGGAAAAAAGATTGGGAACTATTATGCCATTATGTAGTGGGCCCATATGCAACCCTTTTATATAGTCCCTCTAGTACAGTGGACAAAGTATGGCCGATTTATATTTATAAGGTTGTTTATCTTTTTAATCCAGATAAGGCCGTATAAAAATGGTGTCCACATGCCGCCATGGGAATGACACAACATGCACAAGTGGGAATGGTTGAACAAGTTCCCTACTGTAACCTACCGTGCAGTAATGCAGAGACTATGTTACAGCAGTGCTTATTGTGTGAAAAAGACCCAAGGCTAAAGGAGCCCATACGCGCATAGATATGCGCTAGATCAATGGCCGCTTCGAGTGCCGTGCAGGCTCACGGCCATCTATCTAGCGCATATCTAATGTAGCCACCCCTGTGTTTGAGGGGGACCAATGACTGTAAATCACGGTCGATATTCATTGCTTTAAATGGGGACCACGGGTAGTGCTGCGCCTTCCGCTCTTTCCATATCGGGCTCATCACAATGGCGTTATTGTGCTGAGCTCGAAGGCTGATCCATCTCATGGGCATCGACCCGTGTAAGGCAGCCTTAAGTCTCCAATAGTGTCAAACATTTTCAAAGCTTTATAACACCCAAGTTTCATGCATTAAATTGTTAAAAGTTTTTGAAGCAGTTGTGATTCCTGCTCTTGGTCCTGACCCTCTGTTAAATATGCAAGCCCATTATGGTTTTTTTTTTTTTTGCCCCCCCCCCAAGTGAATTAATAATGTACGGGACTTTGGGTCTATGGGGACAGGAAGGGGAGGAATCTTGCAGATGTGCGGAGTTGGAATTGGCAGCAGGATCTCGCAATGTTATGTATTGTGGGGAGTAAAGAAGAGGCAGGTCAGAGGTGACAACCGAGGAACAGGGCTTATAGGAGACGACTGTGATTTACTTAAGGAGAATGTTGGTGGTAGGCATTGAGGGGGTGATGGGGGAAAAGATAAGAGGTTCTGTTGGCTCCGGTAAAGTTAATCTGTCAGCCATCCATGACGCCATGGCCCGATTTGCACGACGGAGATTTTTGCCCGGACAGAGGGGAGTGAAGGCCGTGGGTGGGAAGGTTAGATTTGGGTGTCATCAGCATATAAAGGGTATTTCAGGCCAAAGGACTGACATGAGTTTGCCAAAAAGAGACGGATGTTGTACATGGAAAAGAGGTCCGGGTAGGACTGAGCCTGTGGAACACAACGGGTAGGGAGGTGTGAGCCCATTGAAAGAAAGATTGGGAAAGATCGGTCAGGTTAAGCAAAATTCAGCAATTTAATCCAATGGAGCCTGAGAGGAATAATGGTAACTATTTGATTCCTATGCAGGAAAGTAAAACCCGACAGCTGGCCATACACTTAGATCTCTCTGCAGATTCCTTAGATCTACCAACAACTATGTAGTGCCGGCGTCCTCTGCAACACCAGGGACTTGATACAAGTCCCTCATATTACATGGGGTTACCAAAGGAGACTAAACGAAACTGCAGAGAATCTAAGTGTATGGAAACCCTTAGCCTGACATAACACACTTGATTAGCGGACATTTTGTCGATGACCGAAGGGGCAGATCACTGTCGCCCCAAGCTCGCCGCCAGCGAATGGACATATCCGATGTTTAGGCCGATGCCGGCCAATGCCATTAACTCAAAACAAAAAAGGGTGCACCCGGACGATGAACGGGCTATGGAAGCAGTGTGATGACGTCTAACGGTTTTTTTTTTCTTTTTGCTGCCATTCCAGAGCTCATCGGAGGTCGTCTGTCGGCACCCGTCTGTGGGTGTATGGCAGGGCTTAAGGTGGGTTCCGAAGATTTTTTCGGCCGGACAGATGGACGAATAACGATTTTGTGGTTTAGGTAAAAAATCTGAAAACGTCCATTTGGCCCCGATGCTTTCTGCATTTTTTTTTTTTTTCAAATATCTGACAAAAAGCGTCAACAAGGTGATGGACATAACTGTTGGTAACTTTCATCTGCGTTATTTTTTCGTTAAAACCGGCGCTCCTTATTTCACTCGAGATTTTTGACTCGATTTTAACCAGTCCGTGACGATTTCCTGCGCAATGAATGTGGGATTTACAATTTCTTTTGATTCGTCCATGATGTTTGTTTATTTTTCTTCCGAGTAGAACTTCCCGAAACGAAACACTGCATTGTGGACGAACGTAACAACGTTGGTGTCCATAGAAAAATATCCAAATTCAATATTAAATGTCAGGTGCTGGGTGTGTACACTCACTCCGCCCACGCACCACTGCCTCACCCACACACCGTATACTCACCTGCACACACTGTACACACACCCCTGTATCCCTCACTGCACACACGTACACCACACCTGTATACTCACTCCCCCGCCAGCCCACACTGTACACACACCGTATACTCACTGCAGAACAGTGTACAGTGTTACATGTGCTGTCACACACAACACACACTGTATACTCACTGCACGCACACTTTAAATCATACTTCAAAATGTATTCACTGTGTATGAAAACATGCTCTGCAATCCCTTTACAGCAGATACCCAGAGATGGCACCCTCTCACCTAAGGACTGCTGCTGTCTCCCCTGACAGCAATACCCAGAGATGGCCCCTCCATCACCTAACACTGCTGCTGTAATCCCCTGTACAGCAGTACCCAGAGATGGCACCTCTATTCACAAACACTGCTGCTGTAATTCCCCTGTACCTGTA
>CM070040.1:77038823-77048925 GCA_036250615.1 Ptychadena robeensis
CTCACTGCGTGTAGAAGAAGCCGCTCACTGCGTGTAGAAGAAGCCGCTCACTGCGTGTAGTGACAGGGAGGAAGGGATGTTTTATGCCTCTCTCGTCCAGAGGAATCTCAGGATAAGACCTTTTTAATTAAACGAAATAAAAAAGGACCCATGTATTCCCACCTTTACACCATAGAAAGGTTTCGATCGACCAACAGCGGACCAAAATGAATGATATCGAACAAAAAAATCTTTCGAAAGCTGATGGGGCAAGTTGGTAAATTTTCATCTATCATGTAAATCAAACACACCATCGTTTCATTCGATAATTTTTGTGCGATCTAATAAATTTGAATGAAGCTATTTCTTGTTAATAAATCTAACAAAATATCATTGGGTCGAACGAAAATAGGTTGTATACATTCGATATAGACACAATCGATATTCTATCTAAATATCGAACATCCTGATCGGATCTATCATCCATTGTGCAAAAATCTATACCTGTAATCCTAACGTAACACGTAGATTTTTGCACAATTGACGATAGATTCGATCCGGATGTTCAATATTTAGATCAAATATCGATTGTGCATACATCAAATGTAAACCCATTTTAGTTCCAGTGAATTTTGTTCCGATTTTACTCGAACAAGAAATTCCTTCATTCAAATTTTTAGATCAAACAAAAATTATGGAATTAAATAATTTGACATGTTCGACTTACATTCAATGTTTACCAATTTGTTCAAAATGTACCAACAGTGCTCTGTGTAAGCTAAAGGGGTTTAACCAACGCATATGTAGACACATCCGTTGACTTAAATGCATAGTTTCATGCTAATGGCTGCCACACATGCACCGAGCGGTGGCCGAATTTGCCGACAGCCGCGAGCGTGCACGCACATCGGTCGGTGGCAAAATCGTCGATCGGGGGTGCCCACATGGGGTGACAGATCCCTGTCGCCCCACAGCTCGGCCGGTCAGAGAACTGACATGTCTGATAAACTGTGGCCGATGCTGTAAGTTTCAATGGAGACCGGCGTCCCCATTGAAACTAATGGCCGCCACACAAAGGGTGCCCGCTGATGCTGTCCGCTCTGGAGAGCAGTGTGATGACGTAATCATGCTCTGCCGGCCCCCACTTGATAGATGTGTGGGGGCCTTTAGGCTATGTTTCGCACCGTAAGTCACACACAGAAAATTAATTGAGTCCGTTGATACGTCATGCTACGTGTTTTTCAATGTGTTGATCGTTCAGTTCAAGGTAAAAAAAAAAAAAATGTACATGTCACGAACACATCCCATAGGCTACTCTGGTACCAATAATAGAAGGCAGAATCGGAGGTGGCAGGTCTGCTTTAACTCGGGGTGAGTTTGTTTGCCAACATCGGGCATACTCGCCTGTCTGGTAAAGCCCCCAGCAGTCCCTTGTATCGGCGGACTCGCCGATCTTCCTGATTCAGCCTTGACGTTGATGTGTAGGAGGGGCGGGGGGGGGGGGGGGGGGGGGGGGGGGGGGGGGGGGGGGGGGGGGGGGGGATTGTGCAAAATTTTATTGTAATCCCCTGTGATTGCCTGTGCGGCACAGTTTTTAAAAAAGCGCCCCACCCAGGAGGTTAACTAGCAATGGATCTGTTAATGGTGCTTTCCAGAACGCGCCGAAAACACATGGTATCCAACGCCGGGGAAAATGAGTCTAAGGACTCCGAGGTGGGTCACGGTGCATTGGTTGTACTTGGCACCCTGGTTTCAACCTGGAGAGGGAAGGGGGATTATGTGGTGCGGATGAGTGTACAGCCGGGATTTTTATGTTGTCGGTAATGCACCGGCGGAAATAATTACACATTTGTTTGTCAGTGCTCCGCGTAGTAGAGTAGGCAGCACAAGTTGCACTTCTGGAAATTACTATGAACTCTGTAAAGTGTGAGAAGTAGTTCAGGAAACCTGAAATTGCCTCTTTTTCTTGTTTGGTGGGTTGTATAATTGATCTGTAGCTCTGCCTACAAAAATGTCAAGATTTTGTACAAAAAAAATGAATTTTGAAATAAAAAAAAATAAAAATAAAAAAAAAGAACCTTCTCCAATCCCCATATGTCTCCTGGCATCAGTCTAGAAGAAGGGATTTGTTCTCTGGTTAGTAGAGCAGTGATATACTACTGGGACACTGGTTCAGGGTAAATCTTATTGGGGTCACAAAATGCTGTTGTCCAGAGGACTTAGATACATAAAAACCTATACACAAAAATTCCAAAAAGACGAAGTGCTGTTGAGTATTTAATAACATCTTTACAGAAAGATTTACAACTGTTATTATAAAAAAAAATCTAAATTGAACTGTGGTAAAATACATTTGTATATGAATCTCGCTGCAGTCCTTACATTCAATCCAGAGCACTGCTTTTCTGGCAGGTGGTGTGGGCTTTTGGCGTCTCCCCAGCACTCTTCATAGATTAATGATGCAGAAAACGCAGCTGAAATCATCACATTAAGCATCCCGGCAGTGAATTGAGCTTTAGATGCGGCACCGAATTTATTACGTTGTGGAAATCCTTCTCCTACTCTTAAGGTAGCCATAGACGAGTCGATTCATAAGCGATTGATAGACGATCCGATCAATTCTGTCGATCAATCAGAAAACGCTGTGCCTACCACCTTAGTCCACCGATTCCTAGACGATGTGTGCCCAATCGACCTGGAAACACCGACAGGTTGGTGTCCTGGCCGATCCGATTTGTGGTCGATATCGATTAATCGGGGTTGATCTGTCAAGGTGGGCTGCACTTAATTTTTAGTCCATCAACCGGGCAGGAATCGAGTGTGAAATCGACCTGTGTATGGCTACCTTTTACCTTTTATGATGCCTAAACCTAAAACTTCAGGCCAAATGCTCAGTGCACCTGCATCCAAATTATTTGTAGACGTCTATGGGTTTCCCACAAGTTTTCAGCTAATCTATAGGTCTAGGGCAGGAGTGGGCAAACTTTTTGACTCGTAGGCCACAAAAGGTTTTTAAATTTGACAGAAGTGCCAGACAAAGAATCTGTATGGGCCTCCCGGTCCCAAGTCCTTTCAGCCTGGGTGGTAAATTTAAACTGATAACATTGATCCATTTTCCATATAAAGTAATATTAATACTGCCAGGAAGGTGAATTTTTTATTTTGTTTAAATAATAAATATATATGTAAAATATAGTCGAATTAAACCGTCTATTGCAGACATGGGCAAATGATGGTCTCTAGAAGGAGACCACAACAATCATCCTCTAGGTGACAAAGGGCCGGATGAAAAGACTTAACTGGCCAGATATGGACCCCGAGCCGTAGTTTGCTCACAATCATTGTCATGTGATCTGTTAATTAACAGATCCTATTAACCTCCATGTACACAACTACACTGTACACTGCCTACCAATTCCACCCTCCCCCCGCCCTTCTCCAAACAGCCGGTGTCATTAATGACGCCGGCTATGTGGGCGGGAAAGCCGGCCCTCTTCTGCGTCACCGTGACGCGATCGGGGCGGTGCTGAAACACTGGAAATGCAGTGATTAAGACAATCGCTGCAGCTTTCCATGGGTGTATCGACTACACCCGATGCCCAGTTCCCCTGCGGTTGGGGGCCAACACGAACGCCGAACGAACTGGGTTCGTCTCAACCGCTAGGGAGGTTAAAGGTCCCCACACATGCAACGAGCGGCGGCATATCGCCAATCGCTGGTGCCCACATGGGGCGACAAATCTCGCCCCAAAGCTCAGTCGGCCAGAGAACAGACATGTCTGTAATCTCTGGCAGATGACATTCGTTTCAATGGGGACCAGCGTCCCATTCAAACTAACGGCTGGCACACAAAGGGTGTCTGCCGATGCTGTGAGCAATGGAGTGCAGCGTGATGACGTCATCTGTCGGTCCCCAATCACTACGTGTGTTGGGGTCTTAACTGTCTCCTTTATTAGTGTGTCTATCTGCATTAAATAATAGTTATGTGTTCAGAACAATGGAAACTATGAAACAGTGTACAGTAATATGTTATGATTTAAGGATTTAAGGGTAGAAAAATAGTTAATAAACATAAGAAGCCATTTCAATTGCAAAACAATATTAAATACTTCATGACACTTGTGACATTTTTTAATTATTTAAAGAACATTGCAGGACCCAGTTATTTTGCAGACCCCTCTGTCCAGAAAGAAACCCCTTGTGAGCAGCATTGATGATTGTGAGTGTGGCAGACTTCTGAAGACCTAAAATGCAGTGTTTACATATTTCATTCAGGACCCCCTACCCTGAACTTTTACCGAAGCCACCAAAAGTAATAATTACCATATAAATAGAAAGAAAAAAAGACATCCATTTATTGATTAATCAATTGTCATGTTCAGGGGCTTTTCAAGTAAATAAATCAGCTAGGTAAAATAATGGCGTCTCGAAACAAAAGCACATTTGCTGCTTATGTGTGTCTTAGCGGCTGTATTTCCCGTCCTAGGCGGGTAAGGGTGCCATGCACGGTTCGATATTTTTTTGTTTAGAATGAAAAGGATAGCTTCTTCGTTTCGATTGAGGGAACAGTGAGTACCGAACAACCTTGTTCGATCGAACAAACATTCTTGGTATGGAACAAAAAAAATCTATCATGATCAGACATGTTGGTATTTCTATCGATTTACAACAATTGTATATTCATTCGAAATTATCGAATACATCGATATATGCACAATTAACTAATCTAATATATTGTCGGCTGTCCAAAAATGTACACGTGTGTGGCCAGCTTGAGTCATTCAGATTTCCCAGGTTTATTTTTCTGGTAAATTAGGTACCTCGGCTTATATTTGGGTTAGCTTATACTTGAGTATATATATGGAAGTTGTATGAGGAGGAGAGCTCTCTATCGTTGGAAACATAAAGGCGTGAATCCAGATTATGGCTTAAAATCTTGTCCATGTTCTAGCTGAGAGTATTCTGCTGGAAATAAGTTAAATCATTCAATGACAGGCAATGCGAGGGAAAAGCCTTTCACCACATGGTAATCTACAAACAAAAATCAAGGAGGAAGCAATAAATGACAGTTGCTACAGATTATCGGAGGCTGCTGGGGATTGATGATGTTTTAGCTTCACTTAAAACTCTTTGAATGGACAAAAGCGTTTGCGTGTTTTCAATACGGAGCCGAGGTTTTGTGTTTTAAATGTCCTTTAATAGTTTGTAATTTAGTATGTGAAGTATTTAATGAACTCAGTTTAAATTAGATTCTAATCAGGGGGTCACCCTGATAGACAGGCCCTATTGGGACTTTGCAGGAACTCTAGTAGTCAGCCTTGATAATGTCAATGTATTTAAAAGGTCTTTATTGTAACAATTAGTAGGACCATACATAAAAATAAATAAATACAAAGCCTTGGCACCCTTAGCTCTAATTTACGTTTAATGAACTCCGGTTATTGAGTATGGTATATCCGTGACTGTATACTGTGTGTTAAGTTGGAGTAATGTTGCAGACCTCCAGTGTACATGCACCTTTTCTTAATGGGGCTGTTCTCTTCAGTTCCAAAATGTTAAAGCTTTTAGTGAAACAAGGAGGGGTTAAGTGAAAACTTTGAGGCACAAGTTCCTTAAATCCCTTAGAGCATATGTATATTCAAAATAAAATAAATATGTAAAACTTTTTAGGTCGCTGGCCAATCGCCTTTACTAGTTTGAATGGGCTTGTCCCCACTGATAGGATTGCACACAGTTGCGATTTTTCTCTGATCGAAAATCTGATGAAAATTGCGGCCATTCATTCTCTATGGAGAAGATTTTTTTTAAATAATGGCCTTTTTTTAAAAAAAAACCGCCGGTGAAAATCCCCTGGTAAATCGCCTAAGTGGGAACATTGCCTTACAGGCATTCTGCCCTTCTATTACCGATCAGACCAATTGCAAAAGGGATTGGTTGGTCCTCTTAAATTTGGCGAGATTTTGTTTTACTTTGGTGCTCCTGTTTATTGACCAGGCAATCTTCACACATGATGGAAAAAACATTATTAAAAATCAAAAATCGCGTCTATTCATGTCTTTGGGCGCGATCAGAGAAAAAAATTGTGTCCGCGAACAACTGAATGGATGCGATCAATTAATGGCTTAAGTAAGAACATGGCCTTAAGCTAGGCATACACGGTTTAATTTTAGCATGATCGATTTTTAGAACTTGATCTCTTCATCAGACACCGATCGTAATCTAATCCAAAGTAGTACCACATGAAAGGTCCGATCATAATACGACCAAAAGGGACGATTATAGTTTCAATCAAAGAACAATAAAGGGTCATATATAAATGTGTCATTGAATACAATCGCCCCGACCAACGATTTTATCAATGTTCAATCGACAAACAATTTTCAACATGACCGATCATTGTTTGATAGGTTTCAAACTATTTTCGCAGATCGAGCCATGTGTGCGGCTTACGATTTAAGTTCGATCAATGTAAACTTTGATCGTTTTAGGTCAATCGGACGTTAAAAACAAACCGTGTATGCCTAGCTTTAGGGTTAGTGGTCTTAGGACATAGCCAGGGTAATTCTTTTACACAAATGTTTAATAATAGTTGCGAGCCAGCAGCGATCACACAGAAGTGATGTCAGTGGCCGTTAATTAACCTCCCTAGCGGTTGAGACGAACCCTGTTCGTTCGGTGAACAGGGTCCTCTCAACCGCACCGGAAGCCGGCGGCGTGGAGACCCTATGCCTCCCCGGAAAGCTGCAGCTTTCTACATCGTCTACATCGCTGCAGCATTTCTACAAATTGTCTACATCGCTGCAGCATTTCCGGGTCACCGCCCCGATCGCGTCACGCGCGCGGGGGGGGGCAGCACCATAGACCTCCATGTTAATGGAGGAGCGCCGGCTTTCTCTCTCACGCAGCTGTTGTCAGTAATGACAACAGCTGCGTGTAGAGCTCCGGCGAGATGCCGGAAACGACAGGCAGTGTACCCTGTACACTGCCTTGATCGCCCGTATGGCGCGATATGGGCGGTGCGCAAGGGAGGTTAATATTATTATGATTATTCGTAAAAATAGAAATGTGTTTAAATACAATTTCTAATACTGCATTGCTCAGCTGTTCATGGGAGAAAAAATTATTTATCTTGAAAAAAAATCTCGAAAGTCCTACAAAATTGGTGAAGATTCTGCTGCTATGTCTTAATTTTTTTTTTAATGAAAAATATTTTTAATGTATCACTTTTATGTAACTTTAAAGACACGACTGTACACATTTATTTGCCTTTTGATTATTATTTTATTGCTGTGTGGTAGTTAATGTTGGCAGAATCTAGCATAATGAGTAGTCGGAACAGTGTTCTCCCCAGAATTTTTTTTTAGCCGGGCGGCGCGATGACGTCATGACGCGATGACGTCATCGCGCCGCCTGCTCCGGTCCGGCGGCCCTCTGATAGGCTGCCGGCCAGCGGCAGCACACAAATCCTCTGACAGGCGGCGCCTCCCCATTCTTCAGGAGCGCGCCGCAGCCACGGAAAGACTCCGGCCTGCGGCTCCGGTAGTGTGCCGCGGGCCGGAGTCTTTCAGTGGCTGTGGCGCGCTCCTGAAGAATGGGAGGCGCCGCCTGTCAGGCTGCTCGCTGTGTGCCGGGCGGGGACCAAAATCTCCCGGGCGGGCCGCCCGGCCAATCTCCTCTGGGGAGAACACTGCGGAAGGCAACACAACATTAAATTTAAAGCAGTGGTTCTACCTGGATTGGAAGTGTCCTCTGACTTGATGGTGAAAGAGCCCCAAGTAAGGCTAGGGCGCCACAAGCCGGTCATTGACAGCAATGGGGCTATGGCAGAGCTGTCTGCAGTGAACAAGTTAATGAACGCAACAGAGGCTTGACGGATGATGTGTGCATTGACAATAGATGCGTCTTAACCTTCTGAGCGTTTAGCCCCCCCCCTGGGTCCGCCCCGATCGCGTCACCGGTGACTCGAAGGGGGCGGGGGTAGGCGGCGCCATAGACATCCGTGTAACTGGAGGGACGTCGCCTTTTTCTAGCATAAGTACGGCGTCTCCAGTGACGCCGGACTTATATTTACATCCTCCAGCTGAGCAGGCAATCACGGCGGAGCATATTGTGCTCCGCCGTAATTGCCCGTGGCACGGTTATGAAAAAAACGTGCCAACGCCAAAACGCGCAGAAGGTTAATATGACTAAAGCTAGACATACACTGGTTTACATTTGCTCAATTGATCGCCTTGTACAATTCGATTGTTGCTCTATTGTCAAACAGCGATCACTCGTACTATCACACAGTGTTAACGATTTGTTTACAATCAAACTAAAAAAAGCATGTGTATTGCAAACGTATTATGCATGCTCCATAGAACGATTGTAAATCAATCAAAATACCTAGATTGACTAAATTCTAACAACATGCCTGACCGTTTATTGATCGATTTTACGACCAATTTTGATCACCTTTGGCTGATCGTAGCAGGTGGGCAGGAATCGATTTCTGTTCGATAATTTTCAGTCAAAATATCGAACCATCGTCAGCCCATTCATTTAACATGGCCCTAATTGAGTGAATGGGGGGCTTGCGCTCATTGGATTTGCTGACATCAGTGCATCAAAGCACATAGTGCAGCCCTAGCCTAACTGGCTGCTTACTGTGGGCACTGGGAAAAAAGATACCCATACACACATAGATAGATATCATCTATGGCCACTTCAGCCTTCTATATGGTGCATATCTAATGCGGCCATCCCTGTCTTCAAGCGGGATTAATCAATCCTATGCAAAGACACAGCAGTGCAGCGCCTCCAGCTCATTCGATATTGGGCTCAGCATGATGACGTCATCACGCTGAGCTCAAATGCTGATCCATCTCACGGGCATCGACCCGTGTATGGCAGCCTTAAGTGAGACCAAGCGAATGTCAGGATCATCAAGTATTGGAATAGTACATTAGAAATAAATTGCATAGTAACAGCCTGTAATGACAACATTCATTTTGAGTTTACTGACACTAAAAAGTTGAGGGTTCATTTACATGGCCGGTTATCAAATGAGAATTCCATGCTTCTGTAAGCTTTCACTTCTTTCAGTGCTTGCAGTATTGTGGGGGACCCACAGCTAGTGTTAAATTTAGTTTTAAAGCTCAGCTTTAATATTACATATTTACTGCATTAATACATACATAAATATTACCTGTTCTTGCTGTGTATGGTTGGATATTCAGGGGGTATCAGATTGCCTAATGGGATATTGGCAGCACATTGGCTCAGGTGGTTAGCAGTCTGGCCATGCAGCGCTGGTTACCTAGGTTCAAATCCCGGCCTAGAGACTATCTGCAAGGAGCTTGCATGTTCTCCCCATTACGGTGTGGGTTTCCTCCCACACTCCAGAGACATGCTGCTAGGTTTTTTGACTTCTCCCCGAAAAAAAGTTTCCCCTATCTTAGTTACACATGACTAAAGCTGGGATTAGATGGTACGATTTACCGTCTATTCCTTATCCGATTCTCTGCACTAGGAGCGACGTGATGATGGCGTGATGACGTCCCCAGCTGAACTAATGGGATTGGGTTAAAATTTACCGTCCTGTCGGATAACTGTGCGATCCGACAGGACGGCTGATTTTAGCCCAATCCTCGTATGTTGCAGCATCCAATTCTTGCCTGACCCGATCCTTAAGGGATGCGGGAGCGCGCACGGCATCGGATCGGGGATGGGATCGTGCAGGAATTGGAACATCTATGCCCAGCTTTAGACTGTGACATGTGTTAGCTACATATACATGACTATGGTAGGGACATTAGATTGTGAGCTCCTCCTAGTGATATGACTACCGTATATGCCGGCGTATAAGACGACTGGGCGTATAAGACGACCCCCCAACTTTTACAGTAAAAATATAGAGTTTGTTATATACTCGCCGTATAAGACTACCCCCTCTTCCAACGCACACCAAATAAAAAAATGTATGTCTACTCTTTCAACCCACAGATTTCCAACACCCTTAGAAGTCCGATCTTTTTTTGTATAGTAAGGATAGGATAAGTGAAAGCATGTATGCAGCAGAGTAATGCATTATGCTAATAGGGAAGCAATATTTTATAGGGGGCTATTAGTAGGAAGGATTATGC
>CM070040.1:77168842-77183114 GCA_036250615.1 Ptychadena robeensis
AAACCCCCCCTCTTCAGTCTGGTCTACCCTGCCAACCCCCCCACCTATTGTATACTCTGTTCCCAACCGTAAACTGTAAAGCCCAATCATGCAGGGCCCTAAATGTACATGTGTGCTGCATCGCAACTCTAATTTCATGTTGGCGCTAAATAAATAGAAATTAATCATTCTAGGAATGTTAAGAGACACAATTTCAATGTGATGAGAGATGTTGTAGTACCAGATTTCACCATGAGGTGGAGTCACGGTCATATAATATCAGATACTCCAGTGAGCTTAGAACCTCTGACCTACCCCTATATTCATAAATGTCATGACTGGATTTTAGAAGTCACAAGCAGCTGCAATGAAAAAAAAGACACTGAAGGCCTCCATACACGTCTAGATTTTTCATCCAACCTCCCTGGCAGTATGTTTTTTTTTCTTAAACCTGTTTAGAAAATATATTTTTTTGATCGCACCCAGCGATGTGTGAGATTGCAGCCAGGAAGTGTGGGGGGGGTCAGGAGATCTTGCCCCACCCCGCCTGATCGCAGTTAAAAATGGCGTGCCACGCTTATTCACTCTCTATGGGCGGCGTTTAAAATGACACACCATTTCTAACTGCGCCCATTCAGGTCTATGGCTGCGATCAGGGGCGATCGGCCGGCCGCAGTCAAAAACGCGGTAACCACACTGCGGCCACGCACGATTGTGGCCCTTAAGCAGGGAATACACGGCTCGATATAGGAGCCGTTCAAGGTTCCCTGCAGCAGCGTGATTACGTCGTCGCGCTGCTTCCCGATATCAGAGGAGCTGGAGGCTCCAGCTCAGCCGATGCTTTGCATGGAGAGCCCGCGGTCTCAATGCAAAGCAATGGACATCGACCGTGGTTTATGGTCATGTCCGATATCCCTGTTTTCAAATGGGATTGGTCCGTAACTACACGTGTGTTCCCAGCTTTAGTTGCAGTGGGCATAAGGCCATTCAACTAAATGGTGTCAATCGGCCGTGATTAACGCGTTGCCTATGTGGGAACTTCACCTTAAATGTTTAGGGGTGGGATGTTGTCTTTTACAAGGAAAATTGTTCCTTTAAAATAAATAACAATAATAACACAACTAAAGCTGATTATTCTTCTTGTTTTCAGGTGTTTAATGAAATAAAAAGACTTCAGGAGCTCCTGGCCTCCACAGAGATAGGACACAACGGCAGTGATCCCTGTGGTGCTGCATGTGCAGGCTCAGCCTTCTTCCCACCGGTGTTGGACCTTCTGTCTAGTTTGCAGGATTCAATCCTCAGCCCTCAGGAAAACACAGACAAGTTTACCCCTTTTGGCCTCCATGGAAATAACCCAGTGGTGGGCAGCGTGCGGCCTTACAGGGACTGTCTCCCCCAGAACCAGGACAATCCCAGCAGTCTCTGTAGTATGTCTTCTTGTGACAGTCACAGGACCTTTCCGAGGACTCCGAATCTGCCTGTTGAGAGTGATGAAAGTGTTCCTGGGTTATATGAGTCCAGCTCTTGTGAGGAACGTAGGAGTGAGCTGAATAGAGCGCAGTGTGGCCCTTTACACAGAGGAGCCTTACAGTGCAGGAGTACAGCGAACGCAGCACCAAGCCAATCCGGGAGCCCTAACCATGGACAATGGCAGGGCTCTGTGCCG
Organism: Ptychadena robeensis; assembly: GCA_036250615.1. Classification (NCBI taxonomy): domain Eukaryota; kingdom Metazoa; phylum Chordata; class Amphibia; order Anura; family Ptychadenidae; genus Ptychadena; species Ptychadena robeensis. The sequence goes on from CM070040.1 coordinate 77,170,488, forward strand.
GGGGTAAGCAGCTTGTCATCATCCGGCTCACAAGGTGGGTTCAGCTGTGCAAAAGAGACACAATATCTGTACAAAAATGTAAACTTTACTTTGAACTTCTTACTGAGCTATGTATTTATCATTCAGTGTGGCTAGGGCTCCACATGCGCTAACATCCATGAATCCAGAGGCTCCCACCGACAGATCAGGAGCTCTGACGGGCTGAGGGCTCCCAATCCGTCGGTCGGAGCCTCTGTCACATTGATGTTGTGGCACCCATCCGCGTCCACACGAAGGCAACAGAGGCTTGCACAGACTTTAAGGGATGCCAGCGCATTGTGGAGCCCTAGCCTCAACAAGTTCAGTTATCTCAGGGGTTCTCAAACTGTGGGTCAGGATCCCCTTGGAGGTCGAAAACCTTTTCACAGGGGTTGCCATGTTCACTGAAAGCATCAAAGCTGATGCCAACAAGTGGGGTGGGTAGTAAGAAGAGGAAATAACACGCCCCCTTCCTTCTAATTTAGGAGGGATGGGGGCCATACATGGGTCATTTTCTTTATGTATTCGAGCACAATCAATCACCGTTTGTGGTGATCAATTGTTTAAAAATCAGTAGCATCCAGCCTTACTTTGAGCGGAACTAATTTGTCCCTCTTGAGGAAAGCTCGGTCGAACAGGGAACCAACATATTGGTAAATCCTGAAGGTCCCCATCCAAAGTATTAAAGGGGATCGATTGGGCATAGTGTTGCACATCGATTCTTTGTTCAAACGAAGAAGCTCAAGCACGGCTTGGTGACGTCATCATGCTGCCCTCGAAGGTTCATCGATTGAATGAGTATCAGCGTGTGTGTATGGCCACCTTTACTCTCCTAACTTCTGACCCCGCACATCATTTGTACAAGCGGGGTGGGATAATAGGTAGAATGGGACACTTACCTGATCATGCTGAAAGTGACGTCGTGGAGTGTCACGGTACTTGGAACACAGAAGTGACACTCCGCACCGGCACTTCCGCGTTCCAAATACATGAAGTGACGCATTGTGATGTCACTTCCGGGGGTCGCAGATCTCCAAACGTTGAGAACCACTGAGTTTGCTGCTATTCTTTACTCCATTGACACTCTGATCAATACTCCACTTCCTGGTTGAAGTTTTGTTTTCCTAGTAGAATTTGGTCGTCTCTGCTATCAGACTCTTCTAGGTTTGTCGGATAGCACGTCCTATGATGCCTGCTGTGGTTCCCTGTCCTATGATGCCTGCTGTGGTTCCCCCTGCTTATGTAACTACACAGTATTGTAGTGGTCTATAGGTCAACAGGAGTTACCAACAGGGAACCAACATGTTCGATTGCTATTATTCTGAATGGAGACCAGGGTCCTCATCCAAAGTAGCGAACAGGAATTGAGTGGTATGCATCAATTCTCCATTTAACGTTATGATGACACCACCCCGTCCACTCCATCGTTCAGCGATTGAGCGGGCATCGACCTGTGTATGGGGGACTCTTACCCTCCTCCAATTGCTCTTGTCTGCACCATAAGCTGAATAGACATATTTTAAAACCATTCTGCTTTAAGGATAAAGGGAGCCGAACCCCAATATAAGTCTTTAGATATGTATGCACGTGCCAGTGGAGATGGCCGACCACCGCTGATATATGAAAGTGGTAAATATAGAATCCTGGAGGACATAACTGCAGAAAGGGGACTTAGTAAAATCCACGTTTATAATTCTTCAGAAAAGTTTTTTAGGGCAGTGGTTCTCAACCTGTTCTCACACCCTTGCGGGTGGCACCACGCATGTTCGGTGCTAGGCACCCACCATTTCGGGCAGGGCTGTAGGCACCACCGATTTCACAGGGGTGCACCACCACATTCTCGCAGGCTGGCACCACACCATTTCCCAGGGTGGCACCACATTTCCCCGGGGTGGCACCACCATTTCACTAACGGGCATGGCACCACTCCAATTTCACACGGGGTGACCACCATCCATTTCACAGGGATGGCACCACCATTTCACAGGCTGGGTGCACCACCATTTCCCCAGGGATGGCACACACCATTTCACAGGGGTGGCACACCACCATTCACAGGGGTGGCACCACCATTTCGCAGGGCGGGCACCACCATTTCGCAGGGCTGGCACACCTACCATTTCGCATGGCGCTGGCACAACCATTCGCAGGGGTGGCACCACACCATTTCGCAGGGTGGTGGCAACACCATTTACGAGGGTGGCACACACCCATTTCCCAGGGATGGCACACACATTTCGCAGGGTGGCACCACCATTTCGCCAGGGGTGCGAACCACATTCGCAGGGGCTGGCACCACCATTCCCAGGCTGGCCACCATTTCCAGGCTGGCCACCACCATTTAACAGGGGTGGCACCACCATTTCAACGGCCCCCCCCCCGTTTGCATGACAGTACTACAAGGCAGGGGCTAACATTAACGCAAAATGCTCCGATTTCTAAGAAAACCTGTTTGTACTTTTGACCACTGGCCCCTCACATGGATTTTACGGTTAAGACAGCCAGGCCAACACATTTGCAGGGGTGGAACCACCATTTCGCAGGGTGGCACACCACCATTTCCAGGCTGGCCTACCACCATTTCCCAGGGCTGGCACCACCATTTCCCAGCGCTGGCACCACCGGCTGGCACCACCATTTCACAGGGGTGGCACACCATTTCACAGGGTCCCGTTTGCATGACAGTACTACAAAGCAGGGGGGCGCAACATTAACGCAAAATGCTCCGATTTCTATAGAAAACCTTTGTACTTTTGACACTGCCCTCACATGGATTTTACGGTAACGCACAACGCACGGCACACATTTGGTAACAGCGCAAGTGATCCGTCACTTGTATGGGGACCAACAGCCACGCTGTGCAAAAAATTGGGTTTATAACAATAGCCGTGTTTGTGTTGTAGTGCGCCAACACAGAGCAGTGCATTAACGCAAGATACACAGGTTTCCATCGGATATCTGCTATGGCTTTCACACTGCCTGCGTGGTACGCTCAAAAACTAACTCAATAACGCAATGTGTTAAGGCCCCCCCATACCACGTGTCGGATTTCCCACGGATTCCGGCACGATCGGATTCCGGGGCGGTGCATGCGAAACGATTCGTGTACCGGAATCGCATTGCAGTCCCATCCTTGTATCGATTCGATCAGGGGATCCCAGTAATCGGGATCCGACATGCGAACCAACATGTTGCGTCTTTCTGATCCGATTCTGCCAGACAGGGGGAGGGTTGCCATTTGAGGTATAACTGGACACGGAACGTCCCGGATCCGTTGGAATTGGACAAGGTGGTACGCAGACGATGTGATACTCTTAATTGCCGATTGTAACCAGAGCGTGGTTTCTTTACCGGCAGACACAGCCAGTGTGAAAGGGCACCCAGCAAACATTATAGATTGAACCCTTCCGCCGTCCGGCCTGCAGAAGCTATATTGTTCATGTGTTTAAGCAATTAGTTGCAAATTAAATCATAACAAAGTTTTATATTTTTCTTCAATAGAGGAAGGGGGAAGACATTATATTTCTGCGTTTGAAGCTGAAGCGTGCCCTGGAGAAATTTTGTCATATAAACACAAATATGTATAAGTAGCTTGACTTCTCGACTAAAGCTGGCACACGTGTAGATCCTGTGACTTGACGGCATCAATTACAGTGTGGTGACGTCACACACTATCTTGATCCGCGGTCAATGGTATTTGTGGCTCAATATATCATCAGTGGCACATAAGTGGTACTCTGGTACTCAAAAGGGCTCAAAAACCTATCTCTGCGTACCTGCATTATTGTTACATTCATCAGGTTCATCATCATTCATCAGGTTGATCATATTCAAAGCTCCACAGTGTCTGGAGATTTGGGTACAAGGGACCACTATGTGCACACCCGAATATTACTAATATAAGGGTTCAACTTATATGAGTATATTCAGGGCTGCAATAAGTGGTACTCTGGTAATCAAAAGCAGGCCCCAAACCTAGCTCTGCGTACGGCATCATTATTGTTACACAGCTCATATGCGTACTAACCTTGGAGGGAGCCGTCGTCTGGGTGGCCGCAGCTAAATGGTACATGTATTACAATTTATGTCAATTGGATATAACCGCAGGGAAACTGAATAACTATAAAGGTAGAGTTGCAGTTAGGGGGGTGAACACTGGGAATGTAATTATTAATCCAAAAAAAAAGATTGGACTCTTCTAAGGGTGTTGGAGATTCGGGGGAGCTGAACGTCAGAGTAGGCGCGTATGTAAGGGGAAAATCTGACAAAGAGGAAAGACTGTGTGACAGCTGCGGAATATGACTATGAAGGTTGACATTTGGACTGCAGGTAGTCTTAGAGTGTGTTACTAAACCTAGAAAAAGGTATCAGGATCTGGGAGGTCACACTACTGAGGTATGAGATACTGGGGGTCACATACTGAGGCTATCAGATCTGGGGTTCAAAGTGTGTTGTACTGTGAGTTACATGTGACCCAAAGGCAACTGGTGACCTGTGGATGGAGACAGCTAATCGGAGGATCAATCAGGAACGAGGAGGTCCATCTGCAGCAGAATCTACATGCAGGAAGCCTGACGCACGAGGACAGTAAGGCCAGACCACCCTACATATGGGGTGCCTACCACCACCGTCTCCTGGTACTAATCTGAGGAGCTCACTAAAAAAATGTATGTGCACCCTGGTGAGTAATAATGATATACATTATACTTTTCTGCTACACAAAACAGTAGACCAGTGCCGTTTCCCAAAAACTTGCTTGCAGGGTCCCCCTTTTTGTTTTTCGCAACATTGGCCCCCCCCCCTACCCATTCAAACACAGGTTCCGAATGAGGGCCAGTGCCACCCTGGAATACCTTCGAGCCCCCAGTTTGGGAACAACTGACATAGACATGGAGTTGAAGTCTTCATGGGGAAACAGATCGCAGCAGTAAGAAAAAAAAAAGTATTGATGAAGATATTTCATTCTGTATTGTAAATGGCATCATTCTCCTTCCAGATATCTCCATGCCACATCATCCAGATCGTCATTGAATCCAGCAACAGAAATTTGGGGAGAAGCATGGCGCTATATGACCAGGGGAAGATAAACAGCATGGAATGTTGTACTCTGGAACCAGTCCAGGTAACCGGCTTTCTGAGGTCTTCTGCCAGTCTGAATTTCTCAGAGGTTTCTCTGAATGAATCTTACAATCGCTCAGTATGAATTCATATACTAACATACAATATATTATCTATATCATCTCAATGTTTCCAATGATATAATACAGTAATAAAATATATAATATATATTGGGGACTTTTTTTTTGGGGGGGGGGGGGGGGGGGCATTTAACATTGCATGGACTGTATACTGTATATCAGGTTGATCATATTCAAAGCTACACGTGTCTGGAGATTTGGGACAAGAGGACCACTCATGTGACCCCTGATATACTACATATAAGGTGGTTCAACTTTAATGTAGTATATTCAGGGGTGACATAAGTGGTACTCTGGTACTCAAAAGGGCCAAAACTAACTCTGTGTACCGGCATTATGTTACACAGCTCATATGCGTACTAACAACTTGGAGGCCCCCGTGTTGGGCGGCCGCAGCAAATGTTACAGATACAATTTATGTCACTTGGATAACCGCAGGGAAACATGAATAAATATGAAGGTTGGAGTTAGGGGCGGGACACTTGGGGAATGTAAATTATAAAAACCGCCTCTGAAAAGATTGGACGTCTAAGGTGTTGGAGATCTGGGGTGTGTGAAGTCAGAGTGACTGCAGGGTAAAATATGGCAAGAGGAAAGCACTACTGAGGTATGAGATCTGGGGGTCACACTACTGAGGTATGAGATCGGGGTGGGGGGGTCACACTACTGAGGTTTGAGATCTGGGATAGTCACACTATGAGGTATGAGATCTGGGAGGTCACAACTGGGTGGATTGGGGTGTACCACTACTGAGGTATGAGATCTGGGGGGTCCACACTACTGAGGTATGAGATCTGGGGGGTCCACACTACTGAGGTATGAGATCTGGGGGTCCACACTACTGAGGTATGAGATCTGGGGGGTCACATACTGAGTATGAGATGGGGGTCACACTACTGAGGTATGAGATCTTGGGGTCAACAACTACTGAGTTGTATGAGATATGGGGGTCACATACTGAATGAGTATGAGATCTGGGGGGTCACACTACTGAGGTATGAGATCTGGGGGGTCACACTAACTGAGGGTATGAGATCTGGTGGGTGTCACACTATGAGGTATGAGATATGGGGGTCACACTACTGGGTATGATGTCACTACTGAGGTATGATGGGGTCACATTCTTGGGTATGAGAGTGGCGTACACTACTGAGAGGTGAGATATGGGGGTCACACTACTGGGTTTGAGATGGGGGGTCACCACATCTGAGGTATGCTCTGGGGGTCACACTACTGATGTATGAGATTTGGGGGTCACCACTACTGAGGTATGAGATCTGAGGGGGTCACACTACTGAGGTATGAGATCTAGGGGTTCACCACTACGAGTATGAGGGTATGAGATCTGGGGTACACTACTGAGGTATGGAGATCTGGGGGTCACCCTAATGAGATCTGGGGGTCACACTACTGAAGTATGAGATCTGGGGGTTCAAACAGTGTTGTACTGTGAGTTACATGTCACCCAAAGCCAGCTGGTGACCTGTGGATGGAGACAGCTAATCGGAGGCTCAGGAACAGGCAGGTCCATCTGCAGCAGAGTCTACCATGCAGGAGGCTGACGCAGAGGACAGTGAGGAAGACCACATACAATATGGGGTGATCATCTCCTGGTACTCATCTGGGGAGCTCACAAAAAAAGTTATGTGCACCCCTGACTATATTCTTCTTAACACTATGGTCATTATGCAGGGAAATGAGTGACCATGCAGCATTTAGGTTGCCCCTCCCCCCATAGAAAAAAGGGGAATATCAATTTAATTGGGAGAACAACAGACTAAAATTAGAATCCTCTTCATTTCCTCTCACTGTAGTATCTCCAGGACAGGAAGTAAAGTGAGGCATAGATAGTAGAAAACAAACCGACTGGAATTTTAACTCTTCCTTAAGCTAGGCACACACGGCTCAATTTATTTATAGATTTGAGCGATGTGCGCGTTCACGGCCCTCGATTGTGCTTAGATCTATAAAGGAGTTGAGCCATCCAGCCGAATCAATCGATCCCACTCAAGGAAAGTTTGGTCGAACAGAGAACCAACATGTTGGAAATACATGTATCGGCCGGGATCGATGATGCAGAAGTGCTGCCTCACGTTTTTTGACTGCGTTCATTCATTTCCTATGGGCGCGATCGGATACAATCGCACGCAATAAAAAAGGTCAGATCATGTGCGGCTGATCGCCTGGACAACTGCGGGGGGAGCAAACGGCCGTGGACGGGGCGGCGTGATTAAAAACACGTCCATCCGCGGCTGATCTCTCTAGTGAAAACAAGCACTTAAGCTGGCTATACACCTTTAGATCTGTCTGTCAGATATCCTTTAGATCTAACAACTATGTAGTAGAGTCCTCTTCCTTACTTGAAAGACTAGAAGCTACACAAAGGTAAATATGGCGACTTCCACAGACGACACAAGGTAGGTGAGTATATTTTGTTTAGGTTTTGGAGCAACTTTTGGAGTCATTGGGACAGTTCAGACCATAAGACACACTTTTTCACGCGGGGGGGGGGGGTGCCTGCGTTTTATTGTCCGAATGTCCAGGAGATTAGCCGGGGAGCTGTCAGATGTGAGACCCGCCCACGGCTGGATCTCCCATCTGAACTGTATAATTGCTTATACCAACAGAGCCCATAGCCCTGCTAGTATAAGCAATGAAGAGAGAGATGGATGAACCGGCATCTATCTGTGTCCATGGAATCTGCAATCACTGCAGCTTCCACAGACACAGGCAGCCAGAGAGGAGAGGGAGAGCAGAGAAGACTGGGCAGCCTCCTGATCAGTGAAGAGGTGATGTGATGTTTTGTGTGTGTGTGTGTGTGTACTGCTGCTAGTGACATCTACTGGCTGAATCTGATATTGCATTCATTAAACCTCCCTAGCGCTCTTGCAAGGTCCAGATTTCTGTACCAAAAGCGCACCATAGACTCTTATGGATTTTTTTTTGTTGTGTTGTAGGCCTGTAACTTCCAAAAATATGTCCGTACAAGGGTCTCATAGACATCCGGACTATAATAATGTTTGAAACACACAATTATTATAAAAAAAAAGTACATATAATTTTTTTCATAAAATGTATCATTTGAATGCTAAAATCTCTCGAATACTTATTTTGTATGAAAGATTTCAAAACAGTATTTATGTTTGTTTATAATAACATTTTTATTACAATAGGAAATGTGTTTTGTTTTTGTTTTACTTTGAATTGTATTGGATACAGTTATCACTTTATCCAATACAAAATTTGTGGAGATGCCCCTCCCTGGGACTTTATTTGGAGAATGGACCATTCATCTACTCAAAAAACTTGTCTTTACACATACATATAAATTACATATAAATCCAATACAATGTCATTTGGCACCCTCTGAAAGGGTTAACTTCAAAGATTACATCTGGAAATGACACTGGGGGTGATTTTCCAGATGCGTTCTTTGAAGATATCCTTATTTGCATATGAATGTCCGGGCTCGGGGGCCGCGGGACATTCATATGCAAATTGGGCTGGGAGAGGGGTGACATCAGCCAGCTTAGAGCATCAGATCCCCCAGACAGCACAGAACAGTGAGTATGTGCTGCTGCTGGGATCTGAGCTTAGCTGGACGGCTCCATCTCGTCAACTGCAATACTTCACAAGAAAGTGCTGGACGAGATGGAGCCGTCAGAAGCGCTAGGGGGGTTAATCAATTGCATTAACCCAATTGATGAGAACACTTTTATATATCATTTCTCTATTAATAGAGCATTTTCAAGAGGGGGGGGGGGCACATCCCAATTATATATATACAAAGAATTATTCGATGGGAGAAGAACTCACATCTAGTCAATTCCCCTGGGGGGTTAGGCCAGGGGCATGGGGACTTTTGAGGCCAAGATAGGTGGTAAGTAGGTCTTGAATGTCAAAGAAAATGGTAGAGTTTAATTGGAATCAGGGCAATTTAAACATCGACTAAACATAGTACAAGAGAACACAGGATGTGTCTGGCATCACAATGGGTCACACAAATCATAAAGAGTAATACATTCAATTGGTCATATAGACAAGTGGGGATAGTGGTTCATCTGTGGAATCTACCCCGACGTACGTTTCATCATGGAGATTTCTTCAGGGGGTCTGAGTCCGTTACGATCTAGTAGGGTCGTAGATAGGTCAAACGTTTGAACGTCCTAGGTTTAAATGTCTTCTGCGTGGAGAACGAGCGGCCTAGAGTGAGCCCCACGGCGTATAAGTTATCAAGCCGTCTATTAATGGGGTATGTTCATCAGACAGCTGGAGATTGGAGGGTGTCACTAGAGCAGGACCGTCCACTTCTGAGTCTGGGTCTGCCAGGAATGTCCAGGTCCATGCTAGTCTAGCTAGTCTAGTCTTTTATAGATCAAATATTTTTTCTGGCTTTAAAAACTGGGTGTGTCTTATGGTCTGGTGCGTCTTAAAGTCCGAAAAATATGGTAATCATAACTCTCTATCTTTCTCCAGGAAACTGCTTGGAGGCCCGCGGCTGTCCGGAAGAAAGCGACGATTTTCCAAGTTAGCTCCTTGGCTGCTACAAAGGAAAGATCTACTACTTGGCACAAAGTTCTCGTTCTCCATGCAGAACCTTTCGCTTGTTGTTGGCGTTTATCTCCAGGAAAGAGGATGGACGCGGAAGATCAAATAATAGAGGATGAGGTTTCCTCACCGGTGAAGCAGTATTTTGACGCCCAGCCTGAGCAGGAAGGGATTGCTGTGTTATATAAAGCTGTGTTCCTCGTGACATTTCCTGAGTAGGGTGAGCTTAGCGTTGCCGGCTGGTATGTTTTATAATGGGAAAGCGTTTGTTAATATTTATTGGTTCCTGTCTTTTTTTTAAATATAAAATTGTGCTTTAAAATGTTGGGTTTTCTTTTTGGTCGTTGTCTTTTATATTTTAAATGAGAGGTTCACCTCGCAAGTGGTGCTTTAGTCCATGCCCACCTACCTACATCCGGGCCACACTCGGTCCAGTGTCCCCGGTGTGTGGGCCCAGTCTAAACAGTCTGAAAAGCATTGGCGTGAAGTCCTCTTCATCATGCACTTCTGCACGGCAGCTCTGTTTCTATGCATGAAGAATAAACTACAGTATTTTTCGGACCAGCATCCAGTTTTTAGAGCAGAAAGCCAGAAAAAGAAGATGTAATACGTTTTCACATCAATTGGATGAATCCAATGGATTAAATGAATGCAATATTCAGTTCAGCCAGTAGATGTCACTAGCAGCAGTACTATCACAGCACAATGTCATCTTCCTCACTGACTGGGAGGAGGGGGGCCAACAGCTGCAGAGTCTCTCCTCTGCTCTCCCTCTGCCGATCTTGCTGTTCCTGTGTCCGTGGGAGCTGCAGAGTGATTGCAATATCAACGGACGTGGAGAGAGGTATAGATGGCAGTTCATCTATATCTCTCTTTATTGCTTATGCCAGCTGGGCTCTGTTGGCGTGGCCGTGGGGGTCGCGCATTCGAACCATAAGACGTAGGCATCCCCCCCCCCCGATTTTGGGGGTTAAATAGTGCGTCCTATAGTCCAAAAAATATGGTTCTCTGCAGAAGTGCTGAGAGGTCATTAAAACATTTAAGGTCCAATGGCTCCCCATAGGAATGAATGGGGGAGCCTTAAAGCACTTAACCTCCCTGGCAGTTTGCCTGAACCCAGTTTGTGCAAAGTGTGTTTACAAAACAAACTCGCCCGAGCTGGCAACGGCGTACTTACATATGCCTGGTTCCGACACCCCTTCTCCAGCATTACCAATGACCAGAGGTGTTGCCGAAATCTATTCAAAATCAGGGGGAGGTGCCATAGACCTCCATGTTAAAGTGTTTGTTTTCCAACCTACTTCACCTCCAGCAATGTGTACAGGGCAGGAAGGAGGGCGAGGAGTACTGTGTACTCTGCTTTGGTTACCCATACGGGCATACCGATTAACCGCCCCGGCGGTACGGCCATATCGCGCTGTTTTCAACAGTGCCATACGCCCGATTGTACTGTACTCTGCCACGATACCCCGCCCTCCCCTCTACACATACCGGTACTCTGATCACTTCCGACGCTGCTTCTTCGAGGTCATTAATCATGCCGGAGGCGTCAGCCTGGAAAGCGACGCCCCTCCATTAACATGAGGGTCTATGGCACCTCCCCTGCCTCTTTGGGCATCACCAATGACGCGTCGCCAGAAACGATCAGCAGACCTGTAGCAATGCAGGAAGGCAATACCGGCGTGGGCAGAGAGTTTATTTTTTGCCCAATAAGGTTAAAGGACAGACTGCAAAAGTTTATGTAGACCAGCAGTTCTCAACCTGTAGGTCGTGACCCCCTTCATTTCACAGCATCACAGCGTTCACTGGAAGCATCAGAGCTGCTGCTAAAAAGCAGCAGTGCAGATGCCCACAAGCAGGGTGGGAACTTAGGAGGGAAAATAACGCCCCCCTCCCTCCTAACTTCATCATCATCACAAGTGGGGGGGGGGGGGATAGAAGGGAGGGGACATTACACTAACCTGATCATGCCGGAAGTAAAGTCATGGATCACTTCTGGTATGTGTAATGTGGAAATGACCTGCACTTCTGCGTTCCAAATACAGGAAGTGTCACCCTGGGACGTGAGTGTTTCCCCAAAAATAAGACACTGTCTTATATAAATTTTAGGTGCAAATACTGAGCTAGGTCTTATTTTTGGGTAGGTTTTTTTTTATAAGTAATACTGAGTTGGTTTTACTTTTGGAAAAACACAGTACTTCCAGGGTCACGGATCTGAAAAGGTTGAGAACCACTGATGTAGATGGAGCTTTTCTTTATCGTTTCGTTCACGTTTTTTCCTGTTGTAGAAGATTCAAGATGCACTTAAGTTCTTGAAGTCCCATTTCCCTTTGAGTTACTAACTCCTAACAAGTGCACAGATAAGTATTTCTGACGTCTCTGATCTGCGTACTTGTTCTGAATCAGTGACTCAGACTGTGCGGAAGCCACTAGGTCAGCATAACAACCAGTCAGCTAGTATTATCAGAAGGCTATCACTGGCATCCCCTGGCCCGGATCTGCTGATTCACGTTTATTGCTCTGGTTTAGGTGCTGCTTCCAAAAGATAAAGTTCCATTAGAAAAACCATGAGCAGGATAACCAGAAAAAAATATTTCATATGTGTTCAAATCAATTGGGTTAATGCAATGGATTGAATTAATGCAATATCAACTTCAGCCAGTAGATGCCACTAGCAGCAGTACACACACACAGCACATCACGTCATCCTCCTTACTGATCGGAAGGAGGGAGGGCTGCGGGGGAAAACAGCTGCAGATCTCCTCTCCCTCTCTGGAGTGATCACAGCACATCACGTCATCCTCCTTACTGATCGGAAGGAGGGGGGCTGCGGGGGAAAACAGCTGCAGATCTCCTCTCCCTC
>CM070040.1:77226723-77240319 GCA_036250615.1 Ptychadena robeensis
TTCAAAATTATAAATATCTTCTAGCTCAGCCTGCTGTCATTTCTTCATTATAAAATGCGTATACAAGTCTGTATAGATTGAAAAGTTTATGTGCGGCCCTTGAGGAATGCCGAGGGCCGCACTTGTGGCCGGTTGCCCACCACTGTCTTGAGCCATGAAAAGTGTCATGTATTTATCATTCAGTGTCAATCCTTTTATTCTATTTGATTTAAAGTCCTTAAGAAAACCCAAAAAGTTTTGTAGATAACCAGCCAGTATATGTGGGGTTTGCAGTTTTCTTACATTTTGCTCTTCTTCCTTTCTGCTTCAGCCAGTGCTTGTATATACTCAAGTATAAGCAGAGTTTCTCAGCCCATACTCATGTATTCAATATTCTTTTGCGGCATTTTTGGGCTGGACTCTGCTAGTGAAATTGTAAACTTGGACAGCAACGCCATCTTGTGGATGTTTTGTTAATTTTTACTTGATAGTGGATTTTTCAAAATGAAATTCCACTATCTGACATTGGAAGTATCTTATGCATTTCCCCTCCTAGGCTTATACTCAAGTATATTTACAGTTTATACTGTAAAGGGGTAAAATGATTCTCTCATTCTGTTTCACTTTGTTCAGTCTGCTATAGGGAGCTTATAAAGACTGGCTTTCAGGGTCTAGAGGTAATCTATTGTTATGGAGAATGGGGGTACAAACAACGGTGGTGAGTCTACATCCCATAATTGTTTGCCTAACTTTGTTTCTGCTTTATAAACCATCAACATTAAAAGAAATATTTGTATTCCCAAGCTCACTATTTTTTTGTTTTTTCCAAAATGTCCCCGGGCTCCAAATGCACCAACTTAAGTTTTGATGGAAACTCTTGTTTTCTCCCATTGTTTGCTGTAAGATCAGCAGCTTGAGTCGGGTCATCAACTTTCCCACTTCCCTGCCCTATACCTTTGCTGTGACTGACTGCTCTGCTTCCCAGCAGTTTTATTATTTAACCTCCTGGATGTTACGCCCGCAGCCAGTACGGGCTGCTGTGAGCCTGCAGCGTTTCTGCATAGCTGCAGGCACACAGAGCCTTTCCGCCCCATGTCTTTGGTGTAACCGGTGACGCCGAAGGGGGCGGGCCATAGACTTCCATGTTAATGGTGGGGGTGTCTATTTTCTCCCCACACACTGCCGGCATCTAATTTACACCGGCGGTGTGTAGAGGGATGGGGGGAGAGCCGGCAATCACGGTGGAGTAGAGTGTACGCCGGCGTGATTGCCCAGGCAGCCGGTAAAGATATGTCTTTCATGTAGAGCTTAGGTGCCCAACCTGCGGCCCTTTGGGATGTTCTTCAGCGGCCCCCCTCAGTCCTCCACTTGTGGCCCCCGAAACCAAACTGTTCATGCATAGGGCGCAGGAACTCATATTGCATCACACAACCTCTGAATCAAAATGTGCATCACCAAATGACAGTGTTACCCAATGCTTGGTTTTATATTTTAAAATAAGTTTTGTTATTTCAAAATGAAAACGAATGTCTTCCAGCTCTGCCTGCTGTCATTTCCACAGTAAAAAATGCTTCTACAACTCAGTGTAGATTGAAAAAGTTATGTGTGTCCCTTTAGTGATGCTTTAGTGTGGCTCTCCATATCAACTCCAAGTTGCCCACCACTGCTGTAGAGCAAAGCTGCACAAGGAGGGGAAATGGAATCAAATGGGATTATAGTCTGCTGCTAATTAAACACATAATGATCTGTGGATGGGGGGATTTCTTTTTTGTGGGTGAGGGCACAACTTAATTTGAAAGCTTAAGACTCTCCAAGCCCTAGCATTAGTTTTTTTTTTTTTTTTTAAGTTTTTTGCAACTTCCCTCAAAAAAGAGAGCACCTCCTTTTACATCATTTATCTTGAGAAGATATACACAGCATTGGATGCAAAAGTTTAGCCTTGCTGCCGCTGCCTTTTTGCATGTGCAAATTAAGGCTCAGGGGCCATATCCGGCCCTTTGTCACCTTGTCTAGACCAGTGGTGGGCAACTGAGTTGATATGGAGGGCCACAAGTGAGGCCCTCGACATCACTAAAGGGCCGCACATAACATTGATCCAAAATACCCCCCCCCCCCCCCCCCCCCCCCCCCCCCCCCCCCTTCGTCCACACATATATCTCAGCAGGCGGTCTAGCCGCTCCCGACAGGCAGTTGACAGCTGATGGCACCCTTCCCCTGGGTGCAGCAGTCATATGTAGACCTGGTTTCCCCAATCAACGAAAATGTTAGTGAGGCACCCAGGGTCTAGACACTCTGGCTCCCCTCCACTCATTCCCTGCAATAAGTGGAGATAATGCCTAGAGGATAAATTTTTTTTTTCCTTTAACCTCCCTGGTTATCAGTATGATTACTAATTACTTTTTTATTTTTTTTAATCCATTTATCACCCAGGCAGGGAGGACTTGGGATCGGGCGGCCCTTACAGGTTCATTGTCTGGCCCCTCTGTCAAATTTAAAAACGCATTGCGGCCCACAAGTCGAAAAGTTTGCCCTTTAATGGTTTACACAGTTTACGGTGTTATTTTAAGTTGTACGTTTACATTTTCCTTGCAATATTTGGAGGGAAATGTCAAATATTAGCTGCTGGTTCTGTGATGGAATTAAAAGCCAAAACTAACAAACATGCATTGTCCTTGTTTTTAGAATGACTTGAAATTGGGGACATTTTAACAATCCCCTAATCGTATTTATGACTCTTTTGTAGAACAACAGGCACCTGCAAACGGACAAGAACAGGAGCCTGTCCCCACAGAGGAAGCTGCCTCTGGCACCAATGCCGGAGCTGTGCCTGCAGCGTCCCCAGTGACTATTGTAGCTGTTGCAGCGTCATCCTCCTCCCCGGTACACACAACTCAGTCTGTGTCCAGGGCTGTGACTACGGTGACCCAGTCTACACATATCCCTGGACCATCTGTTCCAGTAAGTAAATCCGATACAATGATGGGGTCCTTTTTTCTAGCCACAGATTTTAATCTACCGTATTTTTTGGACTATAAGATGCACTGGACCACAAGACGCAGCCAGTTTTTAAAGCGGGAAAACCAGGAAAAAAAATATTTGATATAGAAAAGTTAATCCGATTGATTAAATGAATGCAATATCAAATTCAGCCAGAAGATGTCACTAGCAGCAGTACACACAGCACATCACCTTCACTAGGGGGAGGAGGGGCAGGAGGCTGCCCAGTCTTCTCTTCTCTGTGGCTGCCTGTGTCCGTGGTAGCGTATGGGAGTTCATCCATCCCTCTCCATTGCTTACACCAGCAGGGCTCTGTTGGCATAAACAATTATTCAGTTCAGATGTGAGATCCAGCCGTGGGCGGATCTCACATCTGACAGCTCCCCGGCTAATCTCCTTGCCGGGGGAGCCTCTCTAATTCGGTCTCTAATACGGACCGTAAGATGCCCCCCCCCCCCCCCCCCCCCCCCTATTTTGGGGATGAAAAAGTGCGTCTTATGGTCCATAAATACGTTTATATAAACCTGTTTTTGAGATAGTAAACAAAATGAATAATGTGTTTTTGTTTTGTTCTCAGAATATTTCATCGATGTCTGAACCAGCCCCCGAGGATCCTGTACAAAGTTCACAGGCTGTCCCTTGCAATGAACAAGCTGAAGCTCAACTGTCATCAGGTTTACTTCAGCCTCCTGAAGATGCTCAGCCGGAGCCAGAAGCTCAGGCTATGGACACTGCAGAGCACACCGAAGCTCAGCTACAAGCGGCAATGGAAGCCAACCAGGTTCAGGAGGCTGCCGCCGCCGCTGCTGCTACCGCTCAGCAGCAAGCAGTGGAACAACTTTCACTTCCCCAAGAACTTATGGCAGAGGGTCAGACAACTACTCTAATGGTCACAGGGTTAACGCCTGAGGAACTGGCAGTAACTGCTGCAGCCGAGGCTGCCGCACAAGCTGCTGCCACAGAAGAGGCCCAGGCATTGGCTATACAAGCTGTTTTACAAGCTGCACAGCAGGCTGTGATGGGTAAGTGTGGAGGAGTAGTTGTAAATTTTACTATTGTAATCCTGGTAAATGGTTTTTTTCCCATAGGCTGAACTCTAGCAGGATCACAAAATAATTACTTGAACCCGTGTTCCCTATGTCATCTTGTAAGCTTTGCTACTGCCAGAGTAATCAAAAATAATTGGCAGACGTTCAGCTTCATGCCCAAGAAATAAACTTTCCTCTTTTTACTCTGATTCTTGGCATGTGGGTGATCCCATAGGTATCCTTCTGTGCAATGCTGGACTGCTCATCCTGCCTTGTTAAGAAAAACACCAGCCCTAGATCACCCCCCTGGAACTAAATGTTTAACCTCCATGGCCAAAGTCAGTACGGTCACAGTTTTCTGTGCCCATGCCAGGGGATCAGGCATAATCGTCAGTGCTCCATGAGTCTGCTGCGATTTTTGCATTGGATTCCTTCCGGCCCTAAATTTGCGGCATTATCAGTGAAGCTGAAGGGGGGTGCCCATAGATCTCCATGTTAATGGAGGCAGCACCGCTTTTTCTAAATAATGCCGGCATTTTGTACAGAGCTTTTAGGGCAGGGCACGGAATACACTGTACTCTGCCGTAAAAAAAAAAAAAATGGCATGAAAAAAATCCTCTAACCTAAAGTTAATAGGGAATTTTTTTTCTCCATAAGGCACCAATGTTCTAGATTTAAATAAATGCTCCTCAATTTAAGTGCAGCAGATAGAGAGGACTTTTATAAACCTGGATTTCTCTATTTTGCCTTTTGTTCGGCACATTAAACTTAAAATTTCCTGTATTTTCCTTTAATACAGCAGCTGGAGAGCCAATGGACACGTCTGATATGGCTCACGCTGAGCTTCGTCACTTGACATCTGAAGGTCCTACCACCACTATCCCAATAGTGCTTACCCAGCAGGAACTAGCAGCTCTGGTTCAACAGCAGCAGCAACTGCAAGAAGCGCAGCATCAGCAACAATTACAGCAACAGTTACAACAGCAACTCCAGCAGCAACAATTACAGCAGCAGCAGCAACAATTGCAACAGCAGCAACAATTGCAGCAACAGCAACAATTGCAACAGCAGCAACAATTACAGCAGCAGCAACAATTACAACAACAGCAGTTACAGCAACAGCAGTTACAGCAACTTCAACAACTGCAGCAGCTCCATCATGTGCCTACAGAAGCCCTCGCACCAGCCGACAGCCTCAATGATCCCGCCAGTGAAAGCAATGGACTCAATGAGCTAACGAGCGCCGTGACTAGTTCCGTGGCCCTTTTACCTTCTACAGCCACAGACAGTGAGTGACAGCTCTTTCTGGGAATTAACGTGTTAGCACGAGATTTTATCTGCATTAACACTGCTTTTCTTTACTAGGTTTAGCTCCAACAAATACCTTCACAACACCTCAACCAGTGGTCATCGCCAGCCCAGCTAAATTACAGGCTGCAGCAGCCCTTACTGAAGTAGCAAATGGCATTGAATCGGTATGTCCTATTATTGTGTGTAGTTCATTGGAGTGATGTCTTTGTTGGGTTCTACATTCTGCTTGAATATTCTGTTGGTCACTTTTTATTGATCAATACCTTGTTGATTGGAACAGTCTAAACCCAGGCAAAATGTTTTTCCTTAACCTCCCTAGTGCACTGCCCGTATCACGCCGTTGTAATTGAGGCAGTGTACAAAGTACACTGCCGGTCATTCGCTCCCTCACGCCGCTGCTCTTCACACAGCCGGTGTCATTATTGACACCAGCTGCTTGAGCGGGGCGGTGCCGAAAACCCCGCAAATGCTGCAGCGATGAATACAATCTCTGCAGCTTTCCAGGGAGGCATCGGGTCTACCCAATGCCGGCTTCCCCTGCGGTTGAGGCGAGCCTAAACAGCGGACGAGCTGGGCTCGTCTCAACCGCTAGGGAGGTTAAGCTGGCATGAAGATATAGTATTTTTCACACTGTAAAGGTGGGTTTACACCTGTAGATTTTTTTTTTCTCGTCCAATCAATGAAGAACGAACAATTTTTTGGTTGATTGAACAAAAATCTAGAATGGCCAATTTCTTCTCTCGAGCAAAAAACGTTCAAAGGGTCATCGAACATGTTGGTAAATTTTTTATCGGCCGTAGTCATGAATGTATTTTCATTCGATATCGGGATGGACGAACAAAAAAAAACGATAAAAAACATCGAATCTGTAGTTGAAAAAAAAAATCTACATGTGTAAACCCACCTTTAGACAGACTTTTTCCCATATAAAATCTGGGCAAAATGTCTGACTTATGGTGCGAAGTCAAGGCCAATGACACGATGCCTTCGCTCTCACGACAATGAGCTTTGCTGGGGAAGCGGAGAAGAGTTCAGATGGAAGATCCATCCACGGTTGAATCTTAAAGCTGTAGTTCATTGTTTGTCAGCTGAGCCCTGCTGACCTAAACGATGAAGAGGCAGAGCCGTATGAAAGAGCTGCCAGAGGGCGGCCCTACCATATAGCTCTGCCTGTATGTGTGTAAGAGAGCGGGGCTCGCGCCCACACAGCTGGAGCCCCTGCCAAGTCTGGTCATAGAAAATCTTATTGCATTAGCCCAACTCGCACACAATGGGAGAGGGTGGCTCTTGCATCTGCACTTATATGTGAATTGAACTCAAGCTGCCAGACAGGAGCTGCTGGTCGAGGGATGGAGGTGGGGGAGCACGGAGCTCCGTTCAGTAGAGTAACAAAAGGCCAAACTTTTTTGGACAGTGGACGCTCTGCTCCCACTGTATAGGATGTGTCCTGTTTAACAGAGCATCTTATGAACTGAAAAATACTGTATTTTTATGTTACTCGAGGAAATCTTGCTTTTGTTAAATTTATATTAAAGTTTGGCCTTCAGTACATGGGCCTATTCAGAAAATCTAGAACACTTATCGTTTTATGTGATTTCATATCCCAATATAGATATTATATCTCCATTCTCTATCTGTCTCTACTGCTGAAAGTGAAAGGCAATCTTTTTATTGGACCTAAGTGGCCAAAAAGTCTATGTTCATGTTTTGTTAAATATACATTCGAGGATGTGTATTCAATCTACTCTTTTTTTACAGAAACAGGACTCTCAGCCTCAGCAGCCGAAGGCTCCTCTGAAGAAAGAGAATCAATGGTTTGATGTTGGTGTGATAAAGGCTACAAACCTGATGGTGACACATTACTACTTGCCTGCAGATGACTCTACCAATGATGTAAGTGTGTTTTAGTGGATTACAAGCCTGTAGACTGTATGTTTGGGTTCTCTTGGGTAAATATAACCAGTGTCCTTTGCAGAACAAGTAGTTTTATCAATCAAGGTAAATGCTGTGAATTTGCAGAGATATGTAAGTGTAATGCTGCATCTTTTATAACACGGTTGATGTCCAGCCCCTGTGTTTTTATTTTAAAGCCCCTCCCAACCCCACACACATACCATTTTAGATCTACTAACTACGTAGTGCCGGGTGCTCCCTGATAGAATACATAGTGATTGGAAGGTGTATATCACTGCTATGTAGTGCCGGGTCCTCTCTGATAGAATACATAGTGATTAGAAGGTATATATCACTGCTATGTAGTGCCGGGTCCTCCTTGATAGAATACATAGTGATTGGAAGGTATATATCACTGCTATGTAGTGCCGGGTCCTCCCTGATAGCAGTGATATACACCTTCCAATCACTATGTATTCTATGTAGTGCCGGGTCCTCCCTGATAGAATACATAGTGATTGGAAGGTATATATCACTGCCATGTAGTGCTGGGTCCTCCCTGATAGAATACATAGTGATTGGAAGGTATATATCACTATGTAGTGCAAGTTAATTGATTTAATCCTCTTGTATATCCTAAAGCTCCCAAAAAATGAAATTCATGGTTTAAATGATGGGTGGGGAGTAATCAGAATTGTGACAGGTTTTTGATAAATATTAGATCTGTGTATTTTTGTGCTTGCAGGATGACTCTGGGGTGCTACCAGATTACAGTCAATTAAAGAAGCAGGAACTACAGCCAGGCACTGCCTATAAATTCCGTGTCGCAGGAATAAATGCATGCGGTCGCGGACCCTTCAGTGAAATCTCAGCCTTCAAGACTTGTCTGCCTGGTTTCCCAGGTGCACCGTGTGCCATAAAGATCAGCAAGGTACCGATGGTTTAGAAGTGTGTCAGCTGCAGAATGTAATACGTTCCCAGCCTTCAGAGCACATGTGCTGAATGTTCCATGGGAGCGAACGCAGCTGTAGATTGTGTATTCTGTGGCTGGATATCACTACTACTGGTTTCCATGGGTGGTTTTTCGGATTATGCATTTTGTAATTTCTGTCATGCTAGGCTGCTTTATCTCTGTCAAGTGCAGGATGGTATAAAGTTTAATGCAGTTACCTTTTTATTGCTATTCTGTATATAAATCCAGACATGGCAATTTAAAACGCCAAACACTGATGTGCTTCAGATAGACTTGGCAGAGGGGTGGGAAATACCCATATACACACTACCTGCTTGGCAGGTGCTCTGTTCTTACGGCACCGAGCTAATCTTCTGATGCAGGGGTTAACGTAGTGCAGTACATTCACCCCCTGAATCAGCAAATGTCTGACCAGAGCATTTGCTGAGCAGGTACAGTGTATGTGAACATAAAATGCTGTGGAGACATAGCCTTTCAGTTTGCTCTTCCCAGTCAATTTACTACCTACTACCTCTTGTGTCTGTGATCTGGAGTGCTCCTTTTTACTGCTGTGCTTTCATGGAGAATTTACTGACTCATTCTGTTTTGTTTCTTTTATTTGCAGAGTCCTGATGGAGCCCACCTCACATGGGAACCTCCCTCCGTAACGTCGGGGAAGATCATCGAATATTCTGTCTACTTGGCCATCCAAAGCAGCCAGAGTGGCGGTGAACAGAAAGCCACGACGCCTGCTCAGCTAGCTTTCATGCGAGTGTACTGTGGTCCAAATCCATCGTGTCTGGTACAGTCCTCAAGCTTGTCCAACGCTCACATAGACTACACCACAAAACCTGCGATCATTTTCAGGATTGCTGCACGTAATGAGAAGGGCTACGGACCTGCTACACAAGTCAGGTGGTTGCAAGGTGAGCGCCAAATCGTGTCATGTGACATGTTTATTTTCTTTCTTTTTATATTAAAATTTAAAGCCCTTGTCTGTTTGCTGAATAGCATGTGATAAGTAAGCAGAAGTTGGTTGTGTCACTTATTTGGGTTTTAAGAGATTTCTAAAGTTTTGCATACTGATGTAATACATAGAACTGTTAGCACAGCGGTTACTTCACCCAGAGATCGTACAGCAGATATGCAGAATGTATGTTTATAGACGGGGGTGCACATAACTTTTACTGAGCTCCTCAGATGAGTACCAGCAGATGGTGTGTGGTATTCACCCCATCTGTAGGGGTTGTCTTCCTCACGGTCTCTCTCACTGTCCTCTGCATCAGCCTCCTGCATGGTAGATTCTGCTACAGATGGACCTCCCTGTTCCTGATTGATCCTCCGATTAGCTGTCTCCATCCACAGGTCACCAGCTGGCTTTGGGTCAAATGTGACTCTCGCAATACATGTTTGAACCCCCAAAACTCGTACCTCCAGTAGTACAACCCTGACATTTCCTGGCTTAGTAACTAACCCCAGAGACTACCAGCAGTCCAAATGTCACCCTTTCATAGTCCTATTCCAGCTGTGCTTTTCTCTTGTCAGATTTTACCCTTACATATGCCTACTCTGACTTTTGTCCCCCAGATCTCCAACACCCTTAGAAGTCCAATCTTTTTTTTTTTTGGGATCATTAATATACATTCCCAGTGTCCCCCCCCCCCCCCCCTAACCTTTCATAGTTATTCATGTTTCCCTGCGGTTATCCAAGTGACATAAATACATAAATTGTATACATGTAACATTTAGCTGCGGCCGCCCAGACACGGAGCGCCTCCAAGTTGTTGTAGTACGCATATGAGCTGTGTAACAATAATGCCGGTACGCAGAGCTAGGTTTTTGGCCCCATTTGAGTACCAGAGTACCACTTATGTGCACCCCTGTCTATAGGTTAGTTCTTGGATGTTCCGTATAGTCCTAAAATGTATTGTTCTTGTGGAAATGTTTTTGCTTTTAGAACTCCTGTGTGACCTCAAAACATGCTGCTTACGAAAAAAGTGCGCTTTGATTACAATAAGTGTTCAGGGATGTGTAACATGGCTTCTCAACTTGTGATGTTTACCTTTGTAGAATCCAGCAAGGATGGTGCAGCTGGCAAGCCAGGAAATAAACGCCCCGTATCTTCCCCAGACATGTAAGCATTGTGTGTGTCTTTGTCATAAAGTATGTCCATGTCCTATATTCCCTTTTCTCCAAAAGGTAGTCCTGGTTCACATGCTTTAAAATAAAAATAGCTATTTGTGGATGGGGTGGTTGTGTAGTGCTTTAGAGAAATCCAGGCACATATGTGTGCCTTTTCTAAAGTGGATGGCGACCCCACTATCTTCTGATCAACATCAATTTGGGTGTTTGTTTTTTTTTAAGTAACACACCATTTATCTTTTATCCACTGTCTGTGTGCTAGTTTAGTATTTCTATACATTTTACATGTAATCACGTTTGCAGACACACATAAACAAAGGCACCATGCATACACTCTTTACACGCCTACTATTTTTGCATCTTCCGCTTTCCTTGCAGAGCGTTCTTACCCCTCTGCACAGCTGAAGGAAGGAAGACTGTGTCCATTTGGCAGAGAGATGAGGGAACTCCTGCCAACATGGACACACAGCATTTAACCTGAATCTCCAGGCTGTTTACACTGTTTGCCCCCAAGAGAGTACTGCTAGCTCGCGCTCTTTATTGGTGGCAAGCAGTGTAAGCAGCCTGCAGATTTAGGTCACATGTTGTGTGTCTGTGCTGGCAGGAGTTCCCCCTTCTCTGTCGAGTACTTGCACATGTTCAGAGATACTTCTTACACCCCACGCTGATTTTCTAATCTGCCTGGCCATAAACTTTGGCAGATGTTCTGCATTTCAGCTTCCTGTGTTGCCTCTGTCTTAAGGCCCCCATGCACGTGTCGGATTCGCACCGGATTCCGGCACGATCGATTCCGGGCGCGTGCACGCGAAATGATCGTGCCGGGATCGCATGCAGCCCACCTGGTCCGATCGATCAGGTCCGATCGTTCAGGGGCTCAGAATCGGATCCGACGGAGAACCAACATGTTGGTCTTTCTCATCCGATTCTGCCCGGATCAGGGGGAGTTGCCATTTGTGAGGTGGAATCGCACACGGAATGGTGCCGGAATCCGCGCGGACAAGGTGGTATGCTGCGATGGATACTCTTAATTGGCCGATTGATCACACCTGCGATTCCCGGCAGAATCGCCGGAATCGATCGGATGATGAATCGATTGGACATGTAAAGCTAGCCATACACGTGTCGGATTCCAATAGAAAATGGAGTTTGTGCTACCAAGTTATATCGAATAACATTTTCCTCTTTTATTTCTAGGAAAACCGCTCCAAAGAAAGCAAAGCCTGACCACCCCTGATCACAGAGGTCCCTGCACAGCCAGCCTAGAAGTCCAGCTATCTCCTCGATCTTCCTCAAAATCCTTGATGTCCCCCCGGTCAACGTTATTTCTTTTTATTACTTTACCCGCCACCATTTGCTTGGGGTTGGATGGAACTGGTCCTCGTTTCTTTCTCCGCTGTTTTGAACGACATTGTGAAAAGCACATTTTTACACCTCCTTTCCCCTCCCCTTTACACACACTTGTGGGAGAGTTGAACCTCTCCCAACAATCCTCGTTTCTTTGCTTCTTTGTGGGGCGTATAACAGGAGCCTGGGGAACGCTGAACTACACGGACTCTCACAGGCCTCAAACTTCATACATGAACTTCTTAGAAGATTTCGTCCAGGTCTTTATTTTTTTTTTTGCTTGTTTTTGGTTTTCCATTTTTACAAGACGGGGGAGAGTTTTTCGGGGGGAGGGGAGAATGAATTTTCTTTTTGACAACAGAAGCACTTGGACAATATCTGTGGTGTAAAGGTTTTAAGACGATGGGGGGTGTCGTAAATAAAGAAATGAATACTCTTCCTAGCTCCATCCTGATGTTCCTCTGGACAGCTGAACTATACAATGAGCATTGGCCACATCCCACGTATGATTCTAGGACTGACTTCCCTGGCCCTCCCCAACCTGTTCCTTTTTGGTCCCATGCTGTTGGGGGGGGGGGGGGGGGGGGGGATACAAACAGGACCCATCGGTTCAGTAATACATCACACGGCTTAATATTGGTGTTTTATTTCCAGCATGGCTTTGCCAGGTCTTCGCTGGACGTGCAGTGATTTCTTTTTTTTCCTCTCCACCTCGTTGGGACTCTTTCACTTTCTCCAATGAACCCTGGAAGGCCAACTCGGATCGTTCAAAAGCACCGTCAAAATAATTTCACATTTTATATATTATATATATATATTGCAACAGAGTCTTTTTGTTTTTGAATTTTTTTCAATTCTGTATTTTTTTTTTTTCATTTGTGAAGTTTAATTTTATTTTGTCCTTCTTTGGAAATGAAATGCTTACCAACCCTTGATCTAAGCTAGCCTTAGGGCTTGTGTCCACTGCTGGATGAATGAGAGTGTCCACTCTGAGCGGCGTGCGCAGTGCTAGCTCGAAGCTGCGGGCGAACGCGTCTAAATAGGGGTGCCGCCGGGGACGCCTCCATTGAAGATCAATGGAGGTGAAGATGCCGCATCAATAGAGCGCGTCCTCAGCCGTGGGCATACTGGGTGGGGAGTCCGGCAACAAATGTGCCGGCGCGCGTCACACGGACACATGGCCTAGGTGAGCGATACGTAGTCCAGACAGATTCCCTCTCTGTGTTAGCTAAGGTGACCATCACGGCTTACCTTCCTGACAATGAAATGCTTTTATATTCTAAACACCCCCTTATTTTTTTTATTTTTTTATATCGCTTATGTTTTTGTGGCTGACATCCTAAGCAATACATATAAAAAGAGCAGATCTCGCTTCACCGCTGTTCCGATAAAACTTTAGCCTGTTCCAAAAACAAACATTTACCGGCCAACCGAGGTCGCTCAACCACTTTTGTTGTCCCGCCGAGCCCCCTTGCATTGGCTAATTCAGTTCATAGACCTAAAACTATAAATATATAAATACAAGCAGATTTCACAAACACAATTTTTTTTTTTTGTAAAACGCAACTTAAAAATTTATAATAAAAGGCAAAAAAAAATAAAAAATCTGCAGTAGCTTAAAGCATGAGGATTTTTGTAAAAAAAAACAAAACACAAACTTGTTTAAATCTCCTCGGATTCACACGATCTCGAGCAATGTTTAATTTTAATGCAGCCCATCCTTGTGTTGATTGTACATATATATATACATATACTTTTTTGCTCTGTATTTTTTATCTCTAGCTGGTCCCAAATGTTTTGTTTTTTTTTTTTTCTGGTTCCTTACTCATGGAGCAATTTTTTTTCTTGTACAGAAGTTTAAAAACAAGACGTCTGCCTGCTTTTTTGTCACCCCCCCCCCCACCCACCCTCGCTTTGTTATAGGGGTCCGCCGCGTCTGTGATGACTGCA